>JAOWCC010001751.1:10450674-10755601 GCA_030867875.1 Actinernus sp. WN-2022
GGTGGGTGGGTGGGAAGTTATTATGGCAGACAGCAATAGAAGCAACTGACTCCCTTTGAAGAAACTCAGGCTCAAGTGGCATGTGAGAACAACATTTTCCACTATTTTGTTTCTCAGCCTGTGGAAAATTAACCTTACAATATTGTTTTCATGTTGTGTTTAGGTAGTGGCACATTTCAGCGATGTTCCATTTATGGTACTGTATGACGTACTTCATGATCCTGAATACAGACCCAACTGGGATGATAACATGATAGAGTGTTATGAACTCTGTCAGCTGGATTCTTATAATGACATTGGATATTACTCAGGTATAAAGATACTGCATTTGTTTAAATAATCAAGCTCCTCCTTAAACAATGGGAGAAGCCCATCAGTCCCAAATGATGATAAAACGTAGTTGGAAGTTCAGTGCCCATGCAGAGCTGAGTACAGGGTCAGTGCTTGTGAGCATGGTTGCCAGGATACCCTGACAACCAATCAGCCTAGAGCACTCAGGTCACACATGACAAAGGAAACAGGGGGAGGGAGGGAGGTAGGGAAAAGCAGCATGCCCGATTGAAGTGAGGCACAACTGGCAAGCAAATACAGAATCACAAACAATAATAATAAGCTAATTAAGAGTCCCAGATGACAGAGATTCTGACCCAGGGCAGTGCAAACATCACCACAGGGACCCCAGTATACGCTGGATATTTAACCATGTCTAAATTTCATTTGAAGGGCTGTGTGCAACAAGGACATAAGTGACTTCTGATCAGATTCTAAATTCTCCTTCAAATTCTTTGTTTTCTAACTAAAGGGAGAATTTATGACGTGATCAGAAGTCACTTACGCCCTTGTTGCACACAGCCCTTCATTTAGTCTCATATAAAATGTACTAGTTGTAATGAGAAAGAGTAAATAATTTGTATTGATAACTTTGTTTATGGTGTGTGTTTGATTGCAGTAAAATGCCCTGCACCAATGAAAAACAGGGACTTTGTTACTCAGCGTTCTTGGTCATGTAATGCAGCAGACTTCATAATAATCAACCACACAGTACACCACAAGGTACAATACCTGTAAAATACATGTACAATATGTGTTACAATGCCTGTACAATATGTGTACAATATGTGTTACAATGCATGTACAATATATATATATACAATACATGTACAATATATATATATATATATACAGTACTGTACAATATGTGTTACAATATGTGTACAATATGTGTACAATATGTTACAATAGAGCATATTTCGTATGAGTGGGACACACTATGGCATGTCCGTAACAGTGCTGTAACTGTGCTGTACCATATTTCTGTCATTTGATTGGCTTAAATTAGCAGGGCAAAAACAATGGGAAACCATTTCAAAGTCGCGGCATGTCATACAGTAACTGTGCTGTAGTCAGTGTTGTAGTTTGTCCAACTCATACGAAATCTGCTGTATGTGTTACCAATATGTGTTAGTGACAATACCTGTACAATATGTTACAATACCTGTACAACATGTGTTCAATACATGTACAATGTGCGTTACAATACATGTACAATATGTTACAATACCTGTACAATATGTTACAATACCTGTACAACATGTGTACAATACATGTACAATGTGCGTTACAATACATGTACAATATGTTACAATACCTGTACAATATGTGCACAATATGTGTTACAATACCTGTACAATACATGCACAATATGTGTTACAATACCTGTACAATACATGCACGATATGTGTTACAATACCTGTACAATACATACACAATATGTGTTACAATACCTGTACAATACATACACAATATGTGTTACAATACCTGTACAATACATACACAATATGTGTTACAATACCTGTACAATACATGTACAATATGTTACAATACCTGTACAATATGTGTTACAATACCTGTACAATACATGCACAATATGTGTTACAATACATGTACAATACATACACAATATGTGTTACAATACCTGTACAATACATGCACAATATGTGTTACAATACCTGTACAATACATACACAATATGTGTTACAATACCTGTACAATACATGCACGATATGTGTTACAATACCTGTACAATACATACACAATATGTGTTACAATACCTGTACAATACATACACAATATGTGTTACAATACCTGTACAATACATGCACAATATGTGTTACAATACCTGTACAATACATGCACAATATGTGTTACAATACCTGTACAATATGTGCACAATATGTGTTACAATACCTGTACAATACATACACAATATGTGTTACAATACCTGTACAATACATACACAATATGTGTTACAATACCTGTACAATATGTGCACAATATATGTTACAATACCTGTACAATACATGCACAATATGTGTTACAATACCTGTACAATACATACACAATATGTGTTACAATACCTGTACAATACATGCACAATATGTGTTACAATACATGTACAATACATGTACAATATGTTACAATACCTGTACAATATGTGCACAATATGTGTTACAATACCTGTACAATACATGCACAGTATGTGTTACAATACCTGTACAATACATGCACGATATGTGTTACAATACCTGTACAATACATGCACAATATGTGTTACAATACCTGTACAATACATGCACAATATGTGTTAAATAACAATACCTGAACAATATGTGCACAATATGTGTTACAATACCTGTACAATACATACACAATATGTGTTACAATACCTGTACAATACATACACAATATGTGTTACAATACCTGTACAATATGTGCACAATATATGTTACAATACCTGTACAATACATGCACAATATGTGTTACAATACATGTACAATACATACACAATATGTGTTACAATACCTGTACAATACATGTACAATATGTGTTACAATACCTGTACAATACATACACAATATGTGTTACAATACCTGTACAATACATGCACGATATGTGTTACAATACCTGTACAATACATACACAATATGTGTTACAATACCTGTACAATACATACACAATATGTGTTACAATACCTGTACAATACATGCACAATATGTGTTACAATACCTGTACAATACATGTACAATATGTTACAATACCTGTACAATATGTGTTACAATACCTGTACAATACATGCACAATATGTGTTACAATACATGTACAATATGTGCACAATATGTGTTACAATACCTGTACAATACATGCACAATATGTGTTACAATACATGTACAATACATACACAATATGTGTTACAATACCTGTACAATACATGTACAATATGTGTTACAATACCTGTACAATACATACACAATATGTGTTACAATACCTGTACAATACATGCACGATATGTGTTACAATACCTGTACAATACATACACAATATGTGTTACAATACCTGTACAATACATACACAATATGTGTTACAATACCTGTACAATACATGCACAATATGTGTTACAATACCTGTACAATACATGTACAATATGTTACAATACCTGTACAATATGTGTTACAATACCTGTACAATACATGCACAATATGTGTTACAATACATGTACAATACATACACAATATGTGTTACAATACCTGTACAATACATGCACAATATGTGTTACAATACCTGTACAATACATACACAATATGTGTTACAATACCTGTACAATACATGCACAATATGTGTTACAATACATGTACAATATGTGCACAATATGTGTTACAATACCTGTACAATACATGCACAATATGTGTTACAATACCTGTACAATACATGCACAATATGTGTTACAATACCTGTACAATACATGCACAATATGTGTTACAATACCCGTACAATATGTGCACAATATGTGTTACAATACCTGTACAATACATACACAATATGTGTTACAATACCTGTACAATACATGTACAATATGTTACAATACCTGTACAATATGTGTTGCAATACCTGTACAATACATGCACAATATGTGTTACAATACATGTACAATACATACACAATATGTGTTACAATACCTGTACAATACATACACAATATGTGTTACAATACCTAGCTGTACAATACATACACAATATGTGTTACAATACCTGTACAATATGTGCACAATATGTGTTACAATACATGTACAATATGTGCACAATATGTGTTACAATACCTGTACAATACATGCACAATATGTGTTACAATACCTGTACAATACATGCACAATATGTGTTACAATACCTGTACAATATGTGCACAATATGTGTTACAATACCTGTACAATATGTGCACAATATGTGTTACAATACCTGTACAATACATACACAATATGTGTTACAATACCTGTACAATACATACACAATATGTGTTACAATACCTGTACAATATGTGCACAATATATGTTACAATACCTGTACAATACATGCACAATATGTGTTACAATACCTGTACAATACATACACAATATGTGTTACAATACATGTATAATACATGCACAATATGTGTTACAATACCTGTACAATACATGCACAATATGTGTTATAATACCTGTACAATACATGCACAATATGTGTTATAATACCTGTACAATACATGCACAATATGTGTTACAATACCTGTACAATACATGCACAATATGTGTTACAATACCTGTACAATACATGCATAATATGTGTTAAATAACAATACCTGTACAATACATGCACAATATGTGTTATAATACCTGTACAATACATGCACAATATGTGTTACAATACATGTACAATATGTGTACAATACATGTACAATATGTGTTACAATGCATGCACAATATGTGTACAATACATGTACAATATGTGTTACAATACATGTACAATACATGTATATACGATGCATCTACAATATGTGTTACAATATCTGTACAATGCATATACAATACATGTACAATATATGTTACAATATGTACAATACATACATGTACAATATATGTTACAATACGTGCACAGTATGTTGTGTACAATACATGTAATTTTCCCCCAACTTGATTGAAACAGAGCACAAAGTGTCTGTCTAATATATAATACAACAATAGTGTGCACATTCTTGAAAATAGTCACTTGCTTTACATATATTGGAAATGGTTATCTGGCTCCATACAAATATTCCTTCAACAACAATCGAAAAATTACATAATGGAGTTTACAAATACAATGAATGAACACAGTGGACTTAGAGTACAGATGCAAACAAGTGTACCACATAAACAAAGTTTTTGCGAAGATTGGCAGTCAAAGCACGAAAAGATCACAAAATCGCAGCCTACATGTAGAATGAACACTGAATCATCAAATTCTTGCCATTTTTCAGGCAGCACAAGTCAAGAAAGGCTTTATTCGGGGAGTTTCTATTCTGACAGGATACTATGCAAAGGCAAAGAATGCTGGTGCTACATTGACTTACGTTACACAAGTAGATCCAAAGGGTGAGTGGAAAATGTCTGCTGCAACATTGTGTTTCACATTCAAAATTTGTTAATTTACTATTTGATGCACAAATAAAAGATTGTTAACTAAACTGGGAAGATTTATGTCAGGTTTGACTTTAGTGATGAGGACATTTTGCTTCATGCAAAAAAAGTAGAAAGAAAGGAACTTCTGATTCAAGAATTGCCTGTGAGTGAATACAACTTGTACTTAATATATTGTATGCTGTTATGTATTTTCCCCCCACAATAGGTATTCTACCTAAATGGATTGTAAACAGAGTGTCTAGCAAAATTGCACCCAAGGTAAGGTTATTGTTAATAGAACTTTCAAGCCTACTACAGTATACAATATAATTATATATATTTTGTACAGATGCCATTTGTTCAAAATATTTCTGTTTCCTGAAGACAGCATACATAACAAGGACATTATACAAACATGTAGGTCAGAGCAGGCTGACAGAGAAGACATCCAATGCTTATATATATCTAAGTATAGTGGCTGTACTTGTACTGCAGCTTGATATTACAAGTAATTATGTATGTACAACTCTCTTGAATCATGGCTGACTATATAGAGAATGAGACTTCGACTCCCTAACTATAACCAGGCCGGATGGGCAGTAGACTGCTGGTAACCAGCAAATGAAATCCTTGTCAGAGTAGTTAATATTTAAGTAATGATTCAGCTACGAAATGTTGCAAAAGACAATAGGCTGCAGCAATGAGCATATCCCCACTTACGATTTTGCTTGAATATGCCTGAAGTGCTGTATGAGATGTCTACAATCCAAACTACACCCAGAAAATATAGTATTTTTTATGCTATGGGTTCTTTTTACTGTGAAAATTAACTCAAAGAAGCCACTATCCAGCCAATTGGAAAAGGAGAAAACAAAAGATCTTTCAATCTCAAATTTGAGAACTTTCCCCACAAATGATGTTCTTTGAAATTAAACCATACAGTCAACATGTAGTTAGTTTGATCAAATGAAAATGCATTTATTTCAATGGGTTTCTATTGAATTTATGAGTATCAGCTAATGAAATTACGAGAAAGTAGAATAGAAAATTAGCACCTTTTACATTTTTTGCCGTTCATGCTATCGTTCTTAGCCGGGGCATTACGTATTAGTCTTGCCATCAATGCATATTACATACTGCATGTAGATAATAATAGTGCAATTTAAGGGTGAGTGCAGAGCAATGTAAAATGACTACTGATCACATCCTAACTTCTCCTTTATATCTTTGTATTCTTTGAAATATTCCAATAATAATTGTATATACATGTATAGAAGCTACAGTAGAATGGCAGATATTTCAGTTATTCACTCGGGAGATACCTATTTAGATATACTTACCTGTATTTAGGGGAGCTGATCCTTTCTAGTTTAATCATAATTTTTTTCTGCATTCTCCCCGAGATGATAAAGAAACTTTTTATGAACTCCATCCCAAAACACTGTTCAAAGAATAGAACCCTCTTTTAACTTCTTTATTATACTACTGACATATTCTGCCCACCACCCTAAAAAAGCCTAAAATCCACCCCACCCCCATCCCCCAAAATTCCAGGTACACTATAGTTATGTACAGTACATACTGTTTGTGTTAAGAGAGAACTGTTTACCCTCAGATATTTAACAATTAGACCCACAGCCCAAATGGGCTATGATTCAATAGCCCATGAGGCGCAGCCGAATAACTCGTAGCCCATGAGGGTGAGAGGTCTAATTGTTTTAGTATAAACTAACTAGTCAGACAGTAGAAAATAATAGAAAAAACAAATTGAAGTTGAAAACATGTTATTATTTCGTGAAAATGCATGCATTTTTTCTCTACTATGGGCTATCACAAATATACCTATAGTAGGGTAGCCAATCACAATGCAGGATTCGTCATGCAAAACAACCTGTTTCGCGCGGGAAAATAGTTTACATTACAGGAGCTGTCAAATTTTGACATTTTGCAGTTAAAAGTTCAGACTTCACACGCCAAACGTTGCCGCGTAATTAGTAAACTATGCATTTCAAACTTGAAACAACAGACAAAAAAGTTTACACTAAACGCTTGCTTGCAAATGGTAGTAATTTTTTCAAAAAAGTCAGATCGTTTTAGAGATTTGGAAATAAGAATAGCTTTGTAAGAGGATCTAGGCGTAATTTTACACCTAAGTGGAAAACGTTAGGCGTAAAACGAAAAAATCTAGGCGTATTTATGCCCGTATCGGGCGCAATTTTGAGCCCTGGTGTTGATTTTTTTGGAGGGAGGAAAACCGGACAACTTGGAGAAAAAAACCTGTGGAGCATGGGTGAGATTCAACAAACTCAACTCACATATGATGCCTTGTCCAGGATTCGAACCTGGGTCACAGAAGAGGCAAGTGCTTGTAAACATGCTGCAGTGCTTGTAATTGCAAACCATTGTGTTTTCTTTAATTTTCTTTGGTATTGTATTGCATGACATTTGGTATGGGGATATTGGCACTGAATTGAGCTAATTCATCAGCAGAGATTCAGTAATTTTTTGAACTTCAAAACAATTTTTTTATTCATAGACATGCAATTAACACAGAGAAATAAAATAGTAGAGCTTATTTCTTTCAAATACATTTTTGTATAGTCATTGGGTTCATTTCAGTTCCCCTTTATCTGATTATTTTTATTACTATCTACTATTTAACAATTAGACCCGCAGCCCAAATGGGCTACGAGTCAATAGCCCATGAGGCGCAGCCGAATGGGATATTTAACTCGTAGCCCATGAGGGCGAGAGGTCTAATTGTTTTAGTGTAAACTAACTAGTCGGACAGTAGAAAATAATAGAAAGAAACAATTAATTGAAGTTGAAAAAATTATTTGTGAAAATGCGTGCGGTTTTTCTCTACCATGGGCTATCACAAATAGACCTATAGTAGGGTAGCCAATCAGAATGCAGGATTTGTAATAGTCCACTAGTTGGTTTATACTAACTATTAATATTTATTTTCTGTAGGTCGTAGGTAAACTGCACAGAGCAGCAACTAACTACCAAGAGTGGAAAGAAAAAAATCACCCAGAGTACAAGCCCTGGTTGAAACCAGAACAGAATACATTGCCATATGTCTGCACTGACGACCTCGAGTCAGTAGAGTCAGGCAGCAGCTCTGAACAGGAACAGGAAATTGAAGTAATAGGTGACGACACAGAAACATACTCAAGTGAGGACAATTTGGACGATATGTTATGACAAACACCATTTACTGGTGACTGAAATTTACATCCATATGAATTCATTATTGTTGATCCATGGGAATTTTATAAAAACAAAAAATATGACATTCCTATATCATGTGTTCCATTGCAGCAGGGATAGAAGATATGAATGTTAGTGAACTCAATCCTTTACTTTTTGCAATACAATATAATAGTAGCTGTTCAATTCTACATATATCTCTGTTATTCACAGATTAACTAAATTCCTATACTGGTAATTATACATTCTCCCATTCCATAAAGGTTTTTTTTTATTATTATCAGCTCCTATTCATAATAATGTATTATGTAATAATGTATTATGGTAACAATTCAATTTTTCTTTTCATAACTCTATCATTCTCCCATCAGTTCATTGATTCAAAATTAATGTACATTGTAAAAAGTCATTAAGGAAATGGGATAAATTATCCATTGCTTAATTACCTGATACAGGCAATTCTCACTCTAAAAAAAACAGATATATGTAAATTGTATTTTGGTTCGGTAAATTATGATTCTAACAAATATTATCTTGGTTTGAAATTATATTAGTTTGGTTTATTATTACTTAGTGTAGTGATTTCAATATAAAAATTATAGGGATTAATTTATTTTTCTTCAAAGAAATGACTATGTGACTTACCTGAGGAGTTCCTTTTTTGGTTTATTTCTTAATTAACCTTTCAACGAAGTCCTGGGTTTCTATAGACCGAATCCAAATATGGCAATTTCTAATTTAATTTAAAGGATATCAAAACTGTTCCTATAAAAAAATGCCTACTATCTAAAAGTAAACTTTGAAATTAATAGTTTTAAAAAGTGTTAGATAATAGTATATAGCAAGAAAGGTTTTAAAGATATTGTGGCTCAAAATGAGAGACTTTTGTATGAGAACAGGCAGGTTAGATTTTGCACATTTCTGTGTTTCTTTATAAGCCTTGATAAATTCACAAAGGTTCATTATTTCACTTCCAAACTTATAAACCTTTAGTTACTAACATAAACTTTTCCTTTTAAATGTCACAGTTTACTGTATTCTTCTGAAAATATCAGACTTCAACATTATTAGCCATGCATGGCCATAATTAAATTATTTGGATTTTGTCAATTAACCGGTACCAATAATTTATTATTTTCCCTGCACAGTACACGTAATATTTTATACACATGGCTTTGTAAAAGCCTAGTTTCCTTTATATAGCTGTTTAGTACAAGTACATTGTATGTGTGGTAATGCTGGCAGAGCTACACAACACAAAGCAATACTTGAAGTTATAATTCCATGTACAGACATATGGACCTAAGCTATTACTAATATAGACCAGTTTACAGTTTATGCGCAGTTGTTAAAGTCTTGTTTCAACTTGGCGGGCCACCATTGCCTAACATCTGCCTGCCTGCCTAGTAAACAAAGGATTTGTACAACTGTGCATGAACCGTTTTAAATGCTATTGCTAAATTAAAAAAAAAATCAAACAATCTGCTGGACAGGTATATGGCACATGCTTTTTCTTGCAAAAACTAAAACTGAAATATAATTACAAGCATGAAACAAGAGTATGTGTAGATGCAAGCTCAGACATTATTGTCTTACGGCATGTAAATTGAAGCATTATCAATTAGTTCAATCCTCTTGGTTACCTCCTCTAAATTGTAGGTATAAATGGCTCAGTGTTTAAATGAGAGTCGGATGAAAGGGATTTTGTTGTTGATACAATGTAGTTGATGGTTTATTTGACGTTGTGGCCAGTTGAAGGATGCCAGGTTAAAAATACTCAATATTACTATAAATTTGTAATGTGTGGTCCAGCTGACAGTGGCACAATAATTTATTATATCAATTGACCCTCTCCCATCCTGAATTATGATTGGTTGATTCACCTGCAAATAACTGGCTGCAAATAATGGTCCAAGCATGCGCAGTCGAGATAATTCAATATTTGCTACAAATAATGATCTGAGTATGTACATATACACTATTGACCACTCTGTTTGGTAAACAAGGCAGATCGATTTACAGAGCTGTTGCTGACTCAAAGTTCCAGTTTAAAGCTCTATTGGTAATGTTACTTAATAATATTTGTTGAATGATAAAACAATAATAATTATTATTGGACTCAACTATCACAAAATATCATGATTTGTTCGCATTTCTCTGACAGTTATTTACCTCTGCCTAATTGGTATCAGCAAATAACTGACAGTTCACCACAAACAAATCATGATATTTTGCTCAGCCTTGTCCAATAATTGCTTAGAGTCTGCATAGGGAAACCATCACCAGGCTAGCTATCAACATGTTAAAAAGATAATGACATTTTATACCTGACGTGTATACTGGTAGCTTAAAACTTGCATTAACATGCTGGATATCAAACAAATGGATTCTTACTAAAATGCCAAGGGTCTCAATTTTGATGATACAATGCACCTACAGTACCAATGTTAATCCCAAGGGGGCTGGGGTGAGATGGGGGCTGGCAAGGGATGGGGATTTGACATTTTCGCCCAAAAGAATTTCAAAAATAATTTTATTCATGCTCTTGGACAACACCTTTGGTCAAATTAGTATCAAAATCCCCCACCTCTGAATGCCCTATATAACTTACTTTAGCTATAAACAGCCACCCTGGGGTGAGAATACTATGTCAAAATCTTCTCCCCCAGGGTAACCAAGTCTATTAAATTCCCACCCCTTGCCTGTGCCTCTGGATTAACATTGGTAGGTGCATAATCATTGGATTATAAATCTACTGTAGCATACTAAGCCATTGGGTCTATTTGTGCACATAATATATAGCATATAAATGTAACATAAGCACAAATTATACTTAATAATTTTGGAATACTGTAAGCTCACAAATTATACAAACAAAACTGGTGCATCCAAATTGAGATATTCATGTACTTTTGCTTTTAGGATTTGATAAGCTTGCAGTAAACAGATTAAAACATTCTTGTTAAATGTTGCCTGATTTATATTTATTATTATTGACAGTTCTTTTCATATTTAAGACCCAGACTTTCTTTAGCCAACATTTTCGCTTCTTTCAATCACACATCTTTGTGCTTTTATATTTTGATCCTTGACGGCCTGTTTGAGACAGCAAACTTCTCATGCAATGAACTTAATAGATGAATTAAGTACGGCGAAGAGAAGTTCTGAATCAATTAGGTTTGACATGTTTGAATTTATAGGTGTGGCGGTTGGATTAGGTTTGGCAGTGGAGCAGACTTAATATGCATCAATTATGCCATCTTGAAATTTATTTTTTGTGACAGTTTAAATCTAGACCCAGAATCCCTGACCACTACAGTTGGTTCAGCAAAGGAACCTTATTTTATTAGTCAATGTTAGGGTTAGTTTTAGGGTTACCTTATTATAGGAAATTAACAATGCACTTTATTAACGCGATTTTACAAAATTCGCGTTAATTTAATGTATCTTAATTAATGTCGATGTAAATTTAATGCACGCTATTTTACAACATTGTTATTTTAAAGCACCTTTATTTCATTTCAAAACCTTATTAGTTCATGACTCCTCTATTGGCTCTTCAGAGTCACTATTGCGGTTTGGTTTCCGTCAATCAAACGAGTGAGCAGCTCTTGGTGATTTCACCGTGAGGCTTTGAAAGATCTTTTGAATTGATAGGGTCTAGTTAGGCTTCAAACCCAAATTTTCGGCTTTAAAAAAAACTTAGAAACATCCGTGCACTTGTCTTGGAAGGTTTTATTGACGGAAGCCAAAATCGCAGTTTGGCGTTCAGAAATGTAAAGTGCGAGTTTGCAGAATTATGAAAATCGCAGTAAATAAAGCAAGATGCTTATCGAAAAATTCGCGTTAATTTAATGCATGTAAACCTAACTTTTGAAAAATTCGCGTTAATTTAGTGAAACGTAAATTTTCTTCGCGTTGTCAACGTGCATTGTTAATTTCCTATAATAAGGTAGTATTAGTTGTAAAATAAAAAGACCTGACTCATGAAAACGTGGATCTCGGTTCAACGAATTACGTTTGCCACCTCATTCACACCAATGTGGGAGTTAACCATCTGAAATAGGCCTATTGGATAAAATGTGAATCAAGATGTCTTAAGAATGTTTATAGATTTTACAGCATTTAAATGGTTAAGTTGACACTATAAAGCAGCCTGAATTAGAATCCAGTTTGGTGACAGGTGATAAAGGCCAAAACTGCTTAGGGATTACATGTAGTTGCATTAATACATAAACATGCAAAGCACTTTAACTTATGAACATGACTTGTTGAGCAATTTATAGTTAAAATATTAGTGGTTTAATATTTTGTACCATGCACTAAGTAAAGGTATACATGTAGTTAGGTTCCTTGGTGACTAAGCGATTTCAATGTCTGAGGGTGCAGCCCAAAGTACATCAATATCGCTTTGTCACAGAGGAACGAGTAAGTAGCCATCTTAGTTCATTGTTAGGAAGGTTATCTTAACAAAATTCAGTGATAACCATTGTTAACCAAAGCATTGTTGATCGTAATTCCCATGGTAAAATGCAAAACCTTTGCTGTTTGAAAGTTCCATTACCGTTTTATTGCAAGAATTTTGATTGTTAATTTGTTCAAACATTTCCAACAATTGCTGCAATAGGACAGTCTGGAAAGGGAAGTGACAGAATTGAAGATGTCTGTGGTTCGAGTATTATTAACTACTACCCAAAAAATATTTTGTATGTAGTTTGTTCTTGACTGTGATTTACAGACTAAACGCATAAATTATATAACGTTCCTGGGGTGTTATACAGGGATGATATAAATGTATGTGTTTATTCTATAACATATGGATGTTTGGGGTAATTCCGCCTTATTGATAACCACGGCACATCGAAGATAACTGACCTAACTATGAACTAATGCTGATTACTAACTGTGCACTTGAGAGAATCTGGCGGCGGGTGTAAAGTACAGGTCAGGTTGTTAATTCTAAGATCAATCCTAACCCTAACCACCAACCTAACCATCGGATGAGTTCACAGGTAAACGACGGGTTCTCACTCACCTAGAGCTAGGGTTCACAGGTAAAGAAGAAGTGGCCTGACCTGTGACCTGACCTGTACTTTACACCCGCCGGAGAATCTGGTGTACATCACTGCAAACAGTAACTGAAAACTTGAGCGATAAGTCTGTGTACTCCAGCCAAAGATTATTTTCGAAGATGGTAATATTTATTACATTTTCAAAGGGTACTTTTTGGGTTAGTTTATTAGCTCGTTCAGTAAATTACATTTCCTTTTATTAGTTAAATGGTTGGGAGGATTATAATGAAAATGCTGCTCAATTATAAATATTAAATTATATTATTATTAGAGGCTCGAAAGTGGAATGTTAATGAAACTGTTGAGTGAAAATTTCTCATCTTCTTTCAGGAACAGTTTAAAAAGGGTGCAGTGAACTTCATAAAATTCCATTTTAAGTGCAAAATATTTTTTTCTAAAATTGCATAAGTTTGTAGGTTTCTTCTAAGATTGCAGATGTATTAGCTTTTAGAAAAAAATCACTGCACTGATTTTGACTTCTCCTTTTTAAAATAGAATTAGTTGGTCTGGTTCGCAAGGTGCAACCAATTTCATCATTCAATAAAAAAAAAATCATTTGAGTAGTTTTGACATGGTAACTGGATGCTTTAGTTATTATTACCACTTCCACACTTGAACACAGAAGCTATAAGTTAAAAGCGTACCAATCTTATGAGTAACCCTTTCGAGCCTGCTTGGAGTTTAAGAGAAAAAGATGTGGCGGCCATATTGGATTATAACAAAATAATCTATTGTCGAATCTTTTGTTCCTGTCATCCAACATGGCCACCATGATGTCAGTTGAAGAATATGCAGAATGAATAAAAACAGCAACATTCTGCTAATGCCAGCAATAATTGGTGATGATAGAAATAGTATGCACTACTGCTCGTCATTCCCACGAAAATGCAACTATGTCGAAGAAAACACCCATGACTGAATTGCATTCTTGTGAAACATCCCATGAAAAGTTAGTTAAAATTGGGTGGTCCCCATATAACCCCATGAAAATTTAACCAACTTTTCATGGGATTTTCATGGGAATGACGAGCAGTTGTGATGGCTCACGGTTAGGGGCTATTTATATTAACACCGGTTAAGTGTTTGCACTCCAAAAGGAACTTTTGCGCATGTTATCTTGTAATACTTCAAAGCTTCTACAGATGTCATTGGAATCTTCATGAGCAAAGGGTTCCTGTAAAACATATTTTATTAGGCTTATTTGATATCTTTGATAGTTGCGAGAAACGAAAATAAAGTTGTTCCCAATTGGGGAAAATACAATATATCGTATGTTTGAACTTACTGATTAAGTTCCAGCTTTATAGTTTTGTTATTTTCAGGTAACTTATATTTAGTTTTTCAAAGGTATATTTGGGACTCCTCTACTGACCTGACAGGGATGCTCGGCCGGTGTAAAATTTGAGTGATGGTCCCATTTAGGGGGTCTTTTGACAACAGGCAATTACGTATAAAAATGCGGTACCTTTTAGGGTGTCGTCTGTTTATTTGCAAGGAGATTACAGACTTACTGCTTAATTATATGGTGGTCCCTTTTAGGGTTCAAAATAAAATAAATCTGCCGTTTATTATTTAAATTTTGGGGTTCCTTTTAGGGTTATTTTTTAGGGTCACGGCTGAGCACCCCTGTCAGGTCAGTAGGGGAGTTACCCCCCCGCCCCCCTCGGTGTTTTATTATACATTTTTAAGCTCGAGCTATAGCAAAAGAGAAAGCTATCGTAAACGTAGCTAAATGAAATGGCGTTTCAAATTGGTTTGCTTACTTTGATTGAATTTCTGATTCAAGATGTTTTCTTTCTTATTCGAGCTAAAAGTTGCATTTATTTTACGAGTTTAGGAGAAAGGAATGACGAGAAACATAGCTGAGCGCTTAAAATAACAAAGTGGCCCAATTGCAAAATAACGAAATAAATAATTGTCCTGCTTTCTAGCGTAAAATTGTCGTTTTTGCTTATCATCGAGTGCTAAGTGTACCATTTTGAAATGGTTGACCCGAAAGCATTATCTTTTGTAGGAAACAAGCACGTGCTGATATGTTGCCATGGATACTGGAGGGCATCTTTAAAGTGCTTCTAACCCTTGACATTTTTTTACCTATGAACCTTTGAAACGTTTTGAGTACTTTTGCGAAGAAATTTTTGGTTTACAAAGAATACTCTACGCTTGTTTGAAATAGTGAAAAATTGACCTTTCCTGACCCATGACCGCGTTAGAAAAAGCCTGGGTCGATTCCCGGGTAGACTTCATTCATTAATGCATTATCCTCCATGGCGCCTTTCTGTCACAACAGCATCGATTTATAGAAAATATACACAGTTTGTGAGTTGTTAGTAAAGAGTACCATTATTCCGAATTAATGAGATACGTCTACCCGGTAATCGTCCCAGGCTTTTTCTAACGCGGTCATGGGTCAGGAAAGGTCAATTTTTCACTATTTCAAACAAGCGTAGAGTATTCTTTGTAAACCAAAAATTTCTTCGCAAAAGTACTCAAAACGTTTCAAAGGTTCATAGGTAAAAAAATGTCAAGAAGGGTTAGAAGCACTTTAAAAACGCTGTTTTAGAAAGATCGATTGGAGGTGGAAATTGCATTTACAAACAGGTTTTGCTAATAACACCACCGATCTCGTACAAATGCCTACAATCTGAATTAATATTGTTTTGCCCTCCAGTACAACCACGTGATTGCATTCCAAGCAGATAATATTGTACGCATGCGCACTTAGTGCTATAGCTATCTAGAATTATTATACATTTTGGTATATACTTCATGGTAGTGTTTCGTTCCTTATAGTTTCCCTGAGGAAATGATTATGCAGGGGACTATGGAACGAAACACTACCATGAAGTATATACCTACATTTTACTCATCTCGATTCCACGCAACGAATTCTCCATAGCTCGCTATAACACTAAGTGCGCATGCGTACAACATCTGCCAGCAGATAATACTTGGCGCTCGAAGGTAAGCAAATACGACAATTTTACGTGCACGTTGTAAAAGAACCTTAATAAAATAATATAATTCTGAACCCCTGAAAGGTACGACTCGGGTTGCGTGACTAACACGGATCGTACGTGCGAACAGGATCCCCTAAAATGTACGGTTACGATAATTTGTACCCAAAAAGGAGCGGCGAACACCCCAGTCAGTTCACTGAATATAGGAAGTCCCCCTCCCTTCCTGGGGGATTCATATTTTCACTTTTAGTGAAAACCTGAAGAAGTAAAATAATCGCTAGGAGCTAGGATTTGTTTCCAAGAAAGCTTAGATGGCAACAAAGGCTAACGATGAATCCAACACCAAGATCTCCGCAAATTGACCTTTGCTGCCTTATCGGACCTTATCGGTGGCACTGGGGCATCCACCTTCGATTTCGTTGACCTTTCTTTGCCTTTTATAGATGTTCCCTTCCCTGGCTCCTGATGTGAGTTGATATTCGTATCTGGGAATTGGGAAAGTTTATGTTTTCTCCTTTTCATGGAAAGCATTATAACTTATAAACCAAGCATGTCAATAGATTGCTGCGCGTGCGCAGGTCAATAGATTGCGAGCATGCGCAGGTCCAACCTCGTTCCCAGGGGTCTTTACGCGCCTAATCAAAGATGGCGTCGAAAGTACCACTGGTACACGCTGGTCATGTGACCCAAAAATATGCACAATATATTAGTCCATGGGCCAGACCAGATTTTCTTACCACTTCGAGGGACAAATTGTGACTGGTGTCATTTTGAAGAGTAGTCCAAGGTGTGTTGTAATTTTGATGATAGCAGTTTTGAATGGGCAGCTTTATGTTATATTTTTAAAAATTGAAAAATGGCATCCCAGCATGAAAACGAGGCTACCAGGAAGAATGCCTGAAAAAACCATTAATGATAATTTTTCAACGCCATCTAAAAGAAACACAAAGAGAAAACACCTTTTCTGTTTACCTAAGTCAATTTTTTTTCAAAAATACCATTTTTTACATTGTTTTACTACAAAATGACCTTCACCAAAATTTGCAATGCATTATGGGTAATTCAAGATGGCAGACAATGTCTCATGTATGTTTTGAATTGTGTTTGTCGGGTTTTTATATCGGATTTTCGATATTTTAATAAAAAATATATTCCTAACCAAAGGTTTATGAGTTATCGGAAGTGTCTTTAAAATAAATTGAACAGTAAATGGATGTTTTTTAGTAAGGGACTGTGCAATAATTAGCAGGAGGGGGTATGGGAAAGAGATGGTTAAAAATAATGCTTCACCACCCGCCCCGCCCCTCCCCCCCCCCCCCCTACTTAACAGAAGAAAAAATAACTATCACTTCCCCTCATACTGGCGAAAATAAATACGACCCAAACCATCCTTTAAGAAGACTTACAGGGCTTCATGTGGTTTCAACAGTGGATTTGCATGATATTTTAATCGGGAACGAACAATTAATGAATACTTCATAGCTATATTCTTCACATATCCATATTCTAACTGATTCACCTGGAGTGGAAGTCCTTGCTATATTCACCTCTCTAATTAACTGACAAAGCTTGCTTGAGAGACCTGCTCAGCTGCAACTGCTGTATTTATAGAGAAGCTGCAGAGTCAGTTCAGGAGTTCTTAAAATTATGAACAATATACAACTCCAGAACTCGGATCGATTCATGAACTGTATTCCAGTAGCTGAATGAGAACACTCAACAAAAATATGTATCATGGACTCCTCTGTGTCACTCTCATGACCACTCTTAAATTTTGCTTGCTGCATGGCAATACCTGCTGTGTAGTTTTGTTAACCATGTCTTTCAGGACATTAGAATATTAGAATTGGGCTGAAATGGTCACATAACTTCGTCGTATATATCATAAATGGCCCATATCGGAGACGAACACCCCGATGTTCTCGACTATTTGAAGTCTGCAGGTTAATTGATTTGCTGTGCAGATAGGGAAAGGTAACCTTTTGGAAAAATACCTGTAGACCAAGCATGCGAGGAAACGGTAAATAAATACACGCAAACCCCGAGGCACTATAGTAGCGGAATATAGAAGCATTTTCTTGAGGAATTGAAAGGACATGCTTCATCTGAACAAATCAAGCTGTCAGCACGATGATCTCCAGAAGAGCCGGATCTCCAGAGATGAAGCAGATGTGCAGTATTACTGTCAACGTTGGATAGCTGGATAAATCCATTTGAAATCGAACAAGATCTTGTTTGCTTATCCACAGGTAGCCTGATTTTCAGACGGTACGAGGTTGTCCGCTCACTTCCTCCCCGGAAGTGAGAGGACGACCTCGTACCGTCTGAAAACCAGGATAATCCACAGGCAGGGTGGCCACCGAACAGATTGAACGTGATCTACTTCAGGCCAAAGATATTGGCGAAAGAGCGTACCGTTCCTTTAGCAAGCAAAGGATAGAGTCGAATCCAGCGAAGGTAAAATTTCACGACAAGATAAGAAGACTAACAAGTCTACACTAGCGAACGAACTCCAGAAGGATGTCCCAGCAGTTGAAGTTATGCCACAACCATCGACATGCAGCATTGGTGAAATGGCCCAAAGGCTCAAAGGAGACCAGAAGACGTTTTCTGAAATGGCAGATGCATTGATGGCTATGGTCTTGCAAGGAGCAACAAGTAACGGATAGATGTTGTCTTTGATGTTTATCGAGAGACATTGATCAAGAATATGGAAAGAGAGAAGAGAGGAGGTGAGACAGAAACGAATACAGAAATATACAACCAGATAATAGAGTACAGGAAGTTTTTTTTCAAACCCTCAAAATAAGAAGCAATTCGTTAGATTTGTCACCGAAGAATGGCAGAATGAGAGGTTCAGATGAAGGCTAGTAGGAACTGAACGTTTTACACCACGACCGAGGGAAATTATGTTGAGATTTCAGCAGACGGTGTCGTTACCCTCAGTGAAGAACTTAAGTATAAGAAGATCTTCAGCATACGCAAGAGGAAGCGGACACCAGACTTCTGCTTCACGCCTCTCATGTATAGCACTGGTAATGGCTACAGCGCCGTTGTGATATCATCAGAAGATAACCAATGTTTTTGTCCCGGGGGGGGTTCTTCCTATATTCGGCTTGTAGGGGTGTGATCGTCGTATTTTTTAGGGTTTGAAATCGGCGATCCGGTATTTTTAGGGGTTGGTCAAGCGAAATCCATTTTTAGGGTGATTTTTAGACCATGAGGCATATTTTAGGGTGGGAAATGTTTCACGGTTTGTTATTTTTAGGGTATTTTTCGAGTTTTTCCGACGGTCACCCCTACCCTTTTTACCTTGAAGAACCCCCCCTCCCCCGAGTTTTTGTACTCTGTCTTGCTTTCAAGTGCTTTGTTCCATCTACTATGTATTTAAAATGTGGTACACAGACTCGTACAAGGTACATCAACATTACAACTGTTGTCCAACCTCATGGTTCGGAGCTATGTAAATGTCTTCCAAGATTGCATGCTTTCACTGGGTGTGATAGTTTTCCTTTTCCAGAAAAGGCACTGACGTGACGCTAACTGCATTAAAGCTGGTGAAGCGAAATTTTGATGAGCTATTCACGAGGCTTCAAGAGTTCACCTTTATGATGTACTCCTCACACCCGGGGACCAAGGATGTTAACGAGCTGCGCTATCGAACCAGCTTCCACCATGCGAGGACACTCTGCGAAAGCATTCCGCTAGTTCAAACTATCAGACATCAATATGGCGCAGAAGTCTTCAGGGCTGTACTCAGGTCCCTTCGCTCGTTGGATCTGGATGGAGTCTAGAGGATGGCAAGTTAAGCATTGACTGGATGAGTGGGGAACCGGCACCCAAGGCTGTACTTGAGCTCCTATCCTGCCAATGCAAGAGAATCTGCAAGTTGCCGAGCTGTACCTGTCTTGCCCACGGTCTGCAGTGCACTGACTTGTGTAAGCTACAAGACTGTACAAACCGGCGTGAGCCTGAATCTACCGAGGATTCACTTACAGATGACTCTGACGACGAAGATTAAGACGATTAAGAGAGTAGATACATGTATAATATAACGCATTCCGTTATATAACTGTTATCATTTCAGTGGTAGAGTTACCTGTAAAATACTAAATAGAATGGTGAAAAAAGTACCAGTTATTTAGGAGCTATAGGCATATAATGTGCAATTATACAACGCGTTGCCATGGAAACCAAACGAAAACATTAGTTTGCCATTCTAAGTCTCTTTCGTTATCATTCTTGATGTAACTGGCACCTTTCAAATGCATATTCGTACTAAGAGGTACACAAAACAACATTTTGTTGTAAATTTTAATAATATTGGGATATTTTTGATGCTGATGACGTCAGTTCATGAATTGATCAAAGCTTTAAAGTTGCTCTTTCAACGTTGCTATTATATGTCAAATGAAGCAGAGCCGTATGGAGTTAAAAAATGTATGATAGCACTTGCCCCTTAGAGTAGTACGGAATGAATATTAAATACAACTTATCAAATTTGCTGGGAAAGTCATTGATTTTATGTGTTGTGTTTAATTTTAACGAGCGGTTGCCATGGAAACCAAGCAATATTAGTATTTTGTTATTTGATTTTTCTTATACTATCTTATTGTAGCTATTTAGCATGTTTAAAAAGACAATAAGCTCAAAATATGCAAGATAGTAGTGTCTTCATCAGTCGATCTGGTTCATTTCTTATGACAGTGATGACGTCACTTAATCACGTGATTTTAGCATTAAAGCTGCTCATTTGACATTGCTATCATATACCAAAATGAAGTAGAGGAGTGGAGGTTTTCAAAAATGTATGATAGCCTTTGTCCCTCTGAGTGGTATGAAAATCCATTTTTTTGGGTCTTGGCCCATGGACTATATGGGCATATTTTGAAGAACATCCGCCATCTTGGATTCATCATCGCTGAAGAATGGTTAGCGGTTGAAGTGTGAACCCAATGAATGCCAACCGTACATTGTTCTACTTGTACCCAGTTGCGAAGTGAGTATTAAAAAAGGCAAAAACGCTAAGTTCTGATGAATTTGTAGTTATTTTCAACGAATTTTGAACGCGCAATACGAAAGACGACATCGCCAGTTTATTTTTCAAATCAAAAATGCACCCGCTATTCGAAATTCTCCAATGAGCGCGCGCGAAACGTCTAGCCAATTAGTGGCAGAATCCCACCAGCCTGTACCAGGGGTACTTTCGACGCCATCTTGGATTAGGCGCGCAAAGACCCCTGGGAACGAGGTTGGCGCAAGTCAATAGATTGCTGCGCGTGCGCAGGTCAATAGATTGCTGCGCGTGCGCAGGTCAATAGATTGCTGCGCGTGCGCAGGTCAATAGATTGCTGCGCGTGCGCAGGTCAATAGATTGCTGCGCGTGCGCAGGTCAATAGATTGCTGCGCGTGCGCAGTTCAATAGATTGCTGCGCGTGCGCAGGTCAATAGATTGCTGCGCGTGCGCAGATTAATAGATTGCTGCGCGTGCGCAGTTCAATAGATTGCTGCGCGTGCGCAGGTCAATAGATTGCTGCGCGTGCGCAGGTCAATAGATTGCTGCGCGTACGCAGGTCAATAGATTGCTGCGCGTGCGCAGGTCAATAGATTGCTGCGCGGGCGCAGGTCAATAGATTGCTGCGCGTGCGCAGGTCAATAGATTGCTGCGCGTGCGCAGGTCAATAGATTGCTGCGCGTGCGCAGTTCAATAGATTGCTGTGCGTGCGCAGTTCAATAGATTGCTGCGCGTGCGCAGGTCAATAGATTGCTGCGCGTGCGCAGGTCAATAGATTGCTGCGCGTGCGCAGGTCAATAGATTGCTGCGCGTGCGCAGGTCAATAGATTGCTGCGCGTGCGCAGGTCAATAGATTGCTGCGCGTGCGCAGGTCAATAGATTGCTGCGCGTGCGCAGGTCAATAGATTGCTGCGCGTGCGCAGGTCAATAGATTGCTGCGCGTGCGCAGGTCAATAGATTGCTGCGCGTGCGCAGGTCAATAGATTGCTGCACGGGCGCAGTTCAATACATAGGAGAAACTAAGCGTCGCCTTAAAGATCGCTTTAATGAACACCGTCGCCCTGTTGACAAACCTACTAACAAATCTAAAGCTACTGCTGTCTCGGATCATTTTCTTACTAACAACCATTGCCCTAATGACATGCAATTAATTCCTTTATAACTCATCCACTCTAATAGAGATGGCGTACGCAAGGCTCGCGAGGCATTTCTTATTGATAAAGGACAAACATTAGAACCTAAAGGCATGAACAGAAAAGAAGAAATGTAATTTTATACCACTTAGTCTCTATTATGGAATTGTATTTAGCTTAGTTCTCTATCACGACCACTCATCACTTGTAATTTTATCTCCTAGTCTCACATTCGTGTTTTCAAAATTTGTAACTAACGGTTTCTTGCCATATACTTGTGTACCCTGAGGAAGGTTGGCCGTGCCAACCGAAATATCGGTAATAATTATATATATTCCCAGTACCGTACAATCAGCCTTTCATTTTGTCTTGATATACAATATATTAGTCCATGGGCCAGACCAGATTTTCTTACCACTTCGAGGGACAAATTGTGACTGGTGTCATTTTGAAGAGTAGTCCAAGGTGTGTTGTAATTTTGATGATAGCAGTTTTGAATGGGCAGCTTTATGTTATATTTTTAAAAATTGAAAAATGGCATCCCAGCATGAAAACGAGGCTACCAGGAAGAACAAAGAGAAAACACCTTTTCTGTTTACCTAAGTCAATTTTTTTTCAAAAATACCATTTTTTACATTGTTTTACTACAAAATGACCTTCACCAAAATTTGCAATGCATTATGGGTAATTCAAGATGGCAGACAATGTCTCATGTATGTTTTGAATTGTGTTTGTCGGGTTTTTATATCGGATTTTCGATATTTTAATAAAAAATATATTCCTAACCAAAGGTTTATGAGTTATCGGAAGTGTCTTTAAAATAAATTGAACAGTAAATGGATGTTTTTTAGTAAGGGACTGTGCAATAATTAGCAGGAGGGGGTATGGGAAAGAGATGGTTAAAAATAATGCTTCACCACCCGCCCCGCCCCTCCCCCCCTACTTAACAGAAGAAAAAATAACTATCACTTCCCCTCATACTGGCTAAAATAAATACGACCCAAACCATCTTTTAAGAAGACTTGCAGGGCTTCATGTGGTTTCAACAGTGGATTTGCATGATATTTTAATCGGGAACGAACAATTAATGAATACTTCATAGCTATATTCTTCACATATCCATATTCTAACTGATTCACCTGGAGTGGAAGTCCTTGCTATATTCACCTCTCTAATTAACTGACAAAGCTTGCTTGAGAGACCTGCTCAGCTGCAACTGCTGTATTTATAGAGAAGCTGCAGAGTCAGTTCAGGAGTTCTTAAAATTATGAACAATATACAACTCCAGAACTCGGATCGATTCATGAACTGTATTCAAGTAGCTGAATGAGAACACTCGACAAAAATATGTATCATGGACTCCTCTGTGTCACTCTCATGACCACTCTTAAATTTTGCTTGCTGCATGGCAATACCTGCTGTGTAGTGTTGTTAACCATGTCTTTCAGGACATTAGAATATTAGAATTGGGCTGAAATGGTCACATAACTTCGTCGTATATATCATAAATGGCCCATATCGGAGACGAACACCCCGATGTTCTCGACTATTTGAAGTCTGCAGGTTAATTGATTTGCTGTGCAGATAGGGAAAGGTAACCTTTTGGAAAAATACCTGTAGACCAAGCATGCGAGGAAACGGTAAATAAATACACGCAAACCCCGAGGCACTATAGTAGCGGAATATAGAAGCATTTTCTTGAGGAATTGAAAGGACATGCTTCATCTGAACAAATCAAGCTGTCAGCACGATGATCTCCAGAAGAGCCGGATCTCCAGAGATGAAGCAGATGTGCAGTATTACTGTCAACGTTGGATAGCTGGATAAATCCATTTGAAATCGAACAAGATCTTGTTTGCTTATCC
Organism: Actinernus sp. WN-2022; assembly: GCA_030867875.1. Lineage (NCBI taxonomy): Eukaryota > Metazoa > Cnidaria > Anthozoa > Actiniaria > Actinernidae > Actinernus > Actinernus sp. WN-2022. Next base: position 10,475,399 of record JAOWCC010001751.1, read on the forward strand.
ACAGGTAGCCTGATTTTCAGACGGTACGAGGTTGTCCGCTCACTTCCTCCCCGGAAGTGAGAGGACGACCTCGTACCGTCTGAAAACCAGGATAATCCACAGGCAGGGTGGCCACCGAACAGATTGAACGTGATCTACTTCAGGCCAAAGATATTGGCGAAAGAGCGTACCGTTCCTTTAGCAAGCAAAGGATAGAGTCGAATCCAGCGAAGGTAAAATTTCACGACAAGATAAGAAGACTAACAAGTCTACACTAGCGAACGAACTCCAGAACGATGTCCCAGCAGTTGAAGTTATGCCACAACCATCGACATGCAGCATTGGTGAAATGACCCAAAGGCTCAAAGGAGACCAGAAGACGTTTTCTGAAATGGCAGATGCATTGATGGCTATGGTCTTGCAAGGAGCAACAAGTAACCGGATAGATGTTGTCTTTGATGTTTATCGAGAGACATTGATCAAGAATATGGAAAGAGAGAAGAGAGGAGGTGAGACAGAAACGAATACAGAAATATACAACCAGATAATAGAGTACAGGAAGTTTTTTTTCAAACCCTCAAAATAAGAAGCAATTCGTTAGATTTGTCACCGAAGAATGGCAGAATGAGAGGTTCAGATGAAGGCTAGTAGGAACTGAACGTTTTACACCACGACCGAGGGAAATTATGTTGAGATTTCAGCAGACGGTGTCGTTACCCTCAGTGAAGAACTTAAGTATAAGAAGATCTTCAGCATACGCAAGAGGAAGCGGACACCAGACTTCTGCTTCACGCCTCTCATGTATAGCACTGGTAATGGCTACAGCGCCGTTGTGATATCATCAGAAGATAACCAATGTTTTTGTCCCGGGGGGGGGGGGGTTCTTCCTATATTCGGCTTGTAGGGGTGTGATCGTCGTATTTTTTAGGGTTTGAAATCGGCGATCCGGTATTTTTAGGTGTTGGTCAAGCGAAATCCATTTTTAGGGTGATTTTTAGACCATGAGGCATATTTTAGGGTGGGAAATGTTTCACGGTTTGTTATTTTTAGGGTATTTTTCGAGTTTTTCCGACGGTCACCCCTACCCTTTTTACCTTGAAGAACCCCCCCTCCCCCGAGTTTTTGTACTCTGTCTTGCTTTCAAGTGCTTTGTTCCATCTACTATGTATTTAAAATGTGGTACACAGACTCGTACAAGGTACATCAACATTACAACTGTTGTCCAACCTCATGGTTCGGAGCTATGTAAATGTCTTCCAAGATTGCATGCTTTCACTGGGTGTGATAGTTTTTCTTTTCCAGAAAAGGCACTGACGTGACGCTAACTGCATTAAAGCTGGTGAAGCGAAATTTTGATGAGCTATTCACGAGGCTTCAAGAGTTCACCTTTATGATGTACTCCTCACACCCGGGGACCAAGGATGTTAACGAGCTGCGCTATCGAACCAGCTTCCACCATGCGAGGACACTCTGCGAAAGCATTCCGCTAGTTCAAACTATCAGACATCAATATGGCGCAGAAGTCTTCAGGGCTGTACTCAGGTCCCTTCGCTCGTTGGATCTGGATGGAGTCTAGAGGATGGCAAGTTAAGCATTGACTGGATGAGTGGGGAACCGGCACCCAAGGCTGTACTTGAGCTCCTATCCTGCCAATGCAAGAGAATCTGCAAGTTGCCGAGCTGTACCTGTCTTGCCACAAGACTGTACAAACCGGCGTGAGCCTGAATCTACCGAGGATTCACTTACAGATGACTCTGACGACGAAGATTAAGACGATTAAGAGAGTAGATACATGTATAATATAACGCATTCCGTTATATAACTGTTATCATTTCAGTGGTAGAGTTACCTGTAAAATACTAAATAGAATGGTGAAAAAAGTACCAGTTATTTAGGAGCTATAGGCATATAATGTGCAATTATACAACGCGTTGCCATGGAAACCAAACGAAAACATTAGTTTGCCATTCTAAGTCTCTTTCGTTATCATTCTTGATGTAACTGGCACCTTTCAAATGCATATTCGTACTAAGAGGTACACAAAACAACATTTTGTTGTAAATTTTAATAATATTGGGATATTTTTGATGCTGATGACGTCAGTTCATGAATTGATCAAAGCTTTAAAGTTGCTCTTTCAACGTTGCTATTATATGTCAAATGAAGCAGAGCCGTATGGAGTTAAAAAATGTATGATAGCACTTGCCCCTTAGAGTAGTACGGAATGAATATTAAATACAACTTATCAAATTTGCTGGGAAAGTCATTGATTTTATGTGTTGTGTTTAATTTTAACGAGCGGTTGCCATGGAAACCAAGCAATATTAGTATTTTGTTATTTGATTTTTCTTATACTATCTTATTGTAGCTATTTAGCATGTTTAAAAGACAATAAGCTCAAAATATGCAAGATAGTAGTGTCTTCATCAGTCGATCTGGTTCATTTCTTATGACAGTGATGACGTCACTTAATCACGTGATTTTAGCATTAAAGCTGCTCATTTGACATTGCTATCATATACCAAAATGAAGTAGAGGAGTGGAGGTTTTCAAAAATGTATGATAGCCTTTGTCCCTCTGAGTGGTATGAAAATCCATTTTTTTGGGTCTTGGCCCATGGACTATATGGGCATATTTTGAAGAACATCCGCCATCTTGGATTCATCATCGCTGAAGAATGGTTAGCGGTTGAAGTGTGAACCCAATGAATGCCAACCGTACATTGTTCTACTTGTACCCAGTTGCGAAGTGAGTATTAAAAAAGGCAAAAACGCTAAGTTCTGATGAATTTGTAGTTATTTTCAACGAATTTTGAACGCGCAATACGAAAGACGACATCGCCAGTTTATTTTTCAAATCAAAAATGCACCCGCTATTCGAAATTCTCCAATGAGCGCGCGCGAAACGTCTAGCCAATTAGTGGCAGAATCCCACCAGCCTGTACCAGGGGTACTTTCGACGCCATCTTGGATTAGGCGCGCAAAGACCCCTGGGAACGAGGTTGGCGCAAGTCAATAGATTGCTGCGCGTGCGCAGGTCAATAGATTGCTGCGCGTGCGCAGTTCAATAGATTGCTGCGCGTGCGCAGGTCAATAGATTGCTGCGCGTGCGCAGGTTAATAGATTGCTGCGCGTGCGCAGGTCAATAGATTGCTGCGCGTGCGCAGGTCAATAGATTGCTGCGCGTGCGCAGGTCAATAGATTGCTGCGCGTGCGCAGGTCAATAGATTGCTGCGCGTGCGCAGGTCAATAGATTGCTGCGCGTGCGCAGTTCAATAGATTGCTGCGCGTGCGCAGTTCAATAGATTGCTGCGCGTGCGCAGGTCAATAGATTGCTGCGCGTGCGCAGGTCAATAGATTGCTGCGCGTGCGCAGGTCAATAGATTGCTGCGCGTGCGCAGGTCAATAGATTGCTGCGCGTGCGCAGGTCAATAGATTGCTGCGCGTGCGCAGGTCAATAGATTGCTGCGCGTGCGCAGTTCAATAGATTGCTGCGCGGGCGCAGTTCAATACATAGGAGAAACTAAGCGTCGCCTTAAAGATCGCTTTAATGAACACCGTCGCCCTGTTGACAAACCTACTAACAAATCTAAAGCTACTGCTGTCTCGGATCATTTTCTTACTAACAACCATTGCCCTAATGACATGCAATTAATTCCCTTATAACTCATCCACTCTAATAGAGATGGCGTACGCCAGGCTCGCGAGGCATTTCTTATTGATAAAGGACAAACATTAGAACCTAAAGGCATGAACAGAAAAGAAGAAATGTAATTTTATACCACTTAGTCTCTATTATGGAATTGTATTTAGCTTAGTTCTCTATCACGACCACTCATCAGTTGTAATTTTATCTCCTAGTCTCACATTCGTGTTTTCAAAATTTGTAACTAACGGTTTCTTGCCATATACTTGTGTACCCTGAGGAAGGTTGGCCGTGCCAACCGAAATATCGGTAATAATTATATATATTCCCAGTACCATACAATCAGCCTTTCATTTTGTCTTGATATACAATATATTAGTCCATGGGCCAGACCAGATTTTCTTACCACTTCGAGGGACAAATTGTGACTGGTGTCATTTTGAAGAGTAGTCCAAGGTGTGTTGTAATTTTGATGATAGCAGTTTTGAATGGGCAGCTTTATGTTATATTTTTAAAAATTGAAAAATGGCATCCCAGCATGAAAACGAGGCTACCAGGAAGAATGCCTGAAAAAACCATTAATGATAATTTTTCAACGCCATCTAAAGTTTTTTCAAAAATACCATTTTTTACATTGTTTTACTACAAAATGACCTTCACCAAAATTTGCAATGCATTATGGGTAATTCAAGATGGCAGACAATGTCTCATGTATGTTTTGAATTGTGTTTGTCGGGTTTTTATATCGGATTTTCGATATTTTAATAAAAAATATATTCCTAACCAAAGGTTTATGAGTTATCGGAAGTGTCTTTAAAATAAATTGAACAGTAAATGGATGTTTTTTAGTAAGGGACTGTGCAATAATTAGCAGGAGGGGGTATGGGAAAGAGATGGTTAAAAATAATGCTTCACCACCCGCCCCGCCCCTCCCCACCCTACTTAACAGAAGAAAAAATAACTATCACTTCCCCTCATACTGGCTAAAATAAATACGACCCAAACCATCTTTTAAGAAGACTTGCAGGGCTTCATGTGGTTTCAACAGTGGATTTGCATGATATTTTAATCGGGAACGAACAATTAATGAATACTTCATAGCTATATTCTTCAAATATCCATATTCTAACTGATTCACCTGGAGTGGAAGTCCTTGCTATATTCACCTCTCTAATTAACTGACAAAGCTTGCTTGGTTTCCATGGCAACCGCTCGTTAAAATTAAACACAACACATAAAATCAATGACTTTCCCAGCAAATTTGATAAGTTGTATTTAATATTCATTCCGTACTACTCTAAGGGGCAAGTGCTATCATACATTTTTTAACTCCATACGGCTCTGCTTCATTTGACATATAATAGCAACGTTGAAAGAGCAACTTTAAAGCTTTGATCAATTCATGAACTGACGTCATCAGCATCAAAAATATCCCAATATTATTAAAATTTACAACAAAATGTTGTTTTGTGTACCTCTTAGTACGAATATGCATTTGAAAGGTGCCAGTTACATCAAGAATGATAACGAAAGAGACTTAGAATTCCATGGTTTCCATGGCAACGCGTTGTATAATTGCACATTATATGCCTATAGCTCCTAAATAACTGGTACTTTTTTCACCATTCTATTTAGTATTTTACAGGTAACTCTACCACTGAAATGATAACAGTTATATAACGGAATGCGTTATATTATACATGTATCTACTCTCTTAATCGTCTTAATCTTCGTCGTCAGAGTCATCTGTAAGTGAATCCTCGGTAGATTCAGGCTCACGCCGGTTTGTACAGTCTTGTAGCTTACACAAGTCAGTGCACTGCAGACCGTGGGCAAGACAGGTACAGCTCGGCAACTTGCAGATTCTCTTGCATTGGCAGGATAGGAGCTCAAGTACAGTCTTGGGTGCCGGTTCCCCACTCATCCAGTCAATGCTTAACTTGCCATCCTCTAGACTCCATCCAGATCCAACGAGCGAAGGGACCTAAGTACAGCCCTGAAGACTTCTGCGCCATATTGCTGTCTGATAGTTTGAACTAGCGGAATGCTTTCGCAGAGTGTCCTCGCATGGTGGAAGCTGGTTCGATAGCGCAGCTCGTTAACATCCTTGGTCCCCGGGTGTGAGGAGTACATCATAAAGGTGAACTCTTGAAGCCTCGTGAATAGCTCATCAAAATTTCGCTTCACCAGCTTTAATGCAGTTAGCGTCACGTCAGTGCCTTTTCTGGAAAAGGAAAACTATCACACCCAGTGAAAGCATGCAATCTTGGAAGACATTTACATAGCTCCGAACCATGAGGTTGGACAACAGTTGTAATGTTGATGTACCTTGTACGAGTCTGTGTACCACATTTTAAATACATAGTAGATGGAACAAAGCACTTGAAAGCAAGACAGAGTACAGAAACTCGGGGGAGGGGGGGTTCTTCAAGGTAAAAAGGGTAGGGTGACCGTCGGAAAAACTCGAAAAATACCCTAAAAATAACAAACCGTGAAACATTTCCCACCCTAAAATATGCCTCATGGTCTAAAAATCACCCTAAAAATGGATTTCGCTTGACCAACCCCTAAAAATACCGGATCGCCGATTTCAAACCCTAAAAAATACGACGATCACACCCCTACAAGCCGAATATAGGAAGAACCCCCCCCCCCGGGACAAAAACATTGGTTATCTTCTGATGATATCACAACGGCGCTGTAGCCATTACCAGTGCTATACATGAGAGGCGTGAAGCAGAAGTCTGGTGTCCGCTTCCTCTTGCGTATGCTGAAGATCTTCTTATACTTAAGTTCTTCACTGAGGGTAACGACACCGTCTGCTGAAATCTCAACATAATTTCCCTCGGTCGTGGTGTAAAACGTTCAGTTCCTACTAGCCTTCATCTGAACCTCTCATTCTGCCATTCTTCGGTGACAAATCTAACGAATTGCTTCTTATTTTGAGGGTTTAAAAAAAAACTTCCTGTACTCTATTATCTGGTTGTATATTTCTGTATTCGTTTCTGTCTCACCTCCTCTCTTCTCTCTTTCCATATTCTTGATCAATGTCTCTCGATAAACATCAAAGACAACATCTATCCGGTTACTTGTTGCTCCTTGCAAGACCATAGCCATCAATGCATCTGCCATTTCAGAAAACGTCTTCTGGTCTCCTTTGAGCCTTTGGGCCATTTCACCAAGGCTGCATGTCGATGGTTGTGGCATAACTTCAACTGCTGGGACATCCTTCTGGAGTTCGTTCGCTAGTGTAGACTTGTTAGTCTTCTTATCTTGTCGTGAAATTTTACCTTCGCTGGATTCGACTCTATCCTTTGCTTGCTAAAGGAACGGTACGCTCTTTCGCCAATATCTTTGGCCTGAAGTAGATCACGTTCAATCTGTTCGGTGGCCACCCTGCCTGTGGATTAGCCTGGTTTTCAGACGGTACGAGGTCGTCCTCTCACTTCCGGGGAGGAAGTGAGCGGACAACCTCGTACCGTCTGAAAATCAGGCTACCTGTGGATAAGCAAACAAGATCTTGTTCGATTTCAAATGGATTTATCCAGCTATCCAACGTTGACAGTAATACTGCACATCTGCTTCATCTCTGGAGATCCGGCTCTTCTGGAGATCATCGTGCTGACAGCTTGATTTGTTCAGATGAAGCATGTCCTTTCAATTCCTCAAGAAAATGCTTCTATATTCCGCTACTATAGTGCCTCGGGGTTTGCGTGTATTTATTTACCGTTTCCTCGCATGCTTGGTCTACAGGTATTTTTCCAAAAGGTTACCTTTCCCTATCTGCACAGCAAATCAATTAACCTGCAGACTTCAAATAGTCGAGAACATCGGGGTGTTCGTCTCCGATATGGGCCATTTATGATATATACGACGAAGTTATGTGACCATTTCAGCCCAATTCTAATATTCTAATGTCCTGAAAGACATGGTTAACAAAACTAAACAGCAGGTATTGCCATGCAGCAAGCAAAATTTAAGAGTGGTCACGAGAGTGACACAGAGGAGTCCATGATACATATTTTTGTTGAGTGTTCTCATTCAGCTACTTGAATACAGTTCATGAATCGATCCGAGTTCTGGAGTTGTATATTGTTCATAATTTTAAGAACTCCTGAACTGACTCTGCAGCTTCTCTATAAATACAGCAGTTGCAGCTGAGCAGGTCTCTCAAGCAAGCTTTGTCAGTTAATTAGAGAGGTGAATATAGCAAGGACTTCCACTCCAGGTGAATCAGTTAGAATATGGATATGTGAAGAATATAGCTATGAAGTATTCATTAATTGTTCGTTCCCGATTAAAATATCATGCAAATCCACTGTTGAAACCACATGAAGCCCTGTAAGTCTTCTTAAAGGATGGTTTGGGTCGTATTTATTTTAGCCAGTATGAGGGGAAGTGATAGTTATTTTTTCTTCTGTTAAGTAGGGGGGGGGGGAGGGGCGGGGCGGGTGGTGAAGCATTATTTTTAACCATCTCTTTCCCATACCCCCTCCTGCTAATTATTGCACAGTCCCTTACTAAAAAACATCCATTTACTGTTCAATTTATTTTAAAGACACTTCCGATAACTCATAAACCTTTGGTTTGGAATATATTTTTTATTAAAATATCGAAAATCCGATATAAAAACCCGACAAACACAATTCAAAACATACCTGAGACATTGTCTGCCATCTTGAATCCATTTTTTTGGGTCTTGGCCCATGGACTATATGGGTATATTTTGAAGAACATCCGCCATCTTGGATTCATCATCGCTGAAGAATGGTTAGCGGTTGAAGTGTGAACCCAATGAATGCCAACCGTACATTGTTCTACTTGTACCCAGTTGCGAAGTGAGTATTAAAAAAGGCAAAAACGCTAAGTTCTGATGAATTTGTACAAAGGCTATCATACATTTTTGAAAACCTCCACTCCTCTACTTCATTTTGGTATATGATAGCAATGTCAAATGAGCAGCTTTAATGCTAAAATCACGTGATTAAGTGACGTCATCACTGTCATAAGAAATGAACCAGATCGACTGATGAAGACACTACTATCTTGCATATTTTGAGCTTATTGTCTTTTTAAACATGCTAAATAGCTACAATAAGATAGTATAAGAAAAATCAAATAACAAAATACTAATATTGCTTGGTTTCCATGGCAACCGCTCGTTAAAATTAAACACAACACATAAAATCAATGACTTTCCCAGCAAATTTGATAAGTTGTATTTAATATTCATTCCGTACTACTCTAAGGGGCAAGTGCTATCATACATTTTTTAACTCCATACGGCTCTGCTTCATTTGACATATAATAGCAACGTTGAAAGAGCAACTTTAAAGCTTTGATCAATTCATGAACTGACGTCATCAGCATCAAAAATATCCCAATATTATTAAAATTTACAACAAAATGTTGTTTTGTGTACCTCTTAGTACGAATATGCATTTGAAAGGTGCCAGTTACATCAAGAATGATAACGAAAGAGACTTAGAATGGCAAACTAATGTTTTCGTTTGGTTTCCATGGCAACGCGTTGTATAATTGCACATTATATGCCTATAGCTCCTAAATAACTGGTACTTTTTTCACCATTCTATTTAGTATTTTACAGGTAACTCTACCACTGAAATGATAACAGTTATATAACGGAATGCGTTATATTATACATGTATCTACTCTCTTAATCGTCTTAATCTTCGTCGTCAGAGTCATCTGTAAGTGAATCCTCGGTAGATTCAGGCTCACGCCGGTTTGTACAGTCTTGTAGCTTACACAAGTCAGTGCACTGCAGACCGTGGGCAAGACAGGTACAGCTCGGCAACTTGCAGATTCTCTTGCATTGGCAGGATAGGAGCTCAAGTACAGCCTTGGGTGCCGGTTCCCCACTCATCCAGTCAATGCTTAACTTGCCATCCTCTAGACTCCATCCAGATCCAACGAGCGAAGGGACCTGAGTACAGCCCTGAAGACTTCTGCGCCATATTGCTGTCTGATAGTTTGAACTAGCGGAATGCTTTCGCAGAGTGTCCTCGCATGGTGGAAGCTGGTTCGATAGCGCAGCTCGTTAACATCCTTGGTCCCCGGGTGTGAGGAGTACATCATAAAGGTGAACTCTTGAAGCCTCGTGAATAGCTCATCAAAATTTCGCTTCACCAGCTTTAATGCAGTTAGCGTCACGTCAGTGCCTTTTCTGGAAAAGGAAAACTATCACACCCAGTGAAAGCATGCAATCTTGGAAGACATTTACATAGCTCCGAACCATGAGGTTGGACAACAGTTGTAATGTTGATGTACCTTGTACGAGTCTGTGTACCACATTTTAAATACATAGTAGATGGAACAAAGCACTTGAAAGCAAGACAGAGTACAAAAACTCGGGGGAGGGGGGGGTTCTTCAAGGTAAAAAGGGTAGGGGTGACCGTCGGAAAAACTCGAAAAATACCCTAAAAATAACAAACCGTGAAACATTTCCCACCCTAAAATATGCCTCATGGTCTAAAAATCACCCTAAAAATGGATTTCGCTTGACCAACCCCTAAAAATACCGGATCGCCGATTTCAAACCCTAAAAAATACGACGATCACACCCCTACAAGCCGAATATAGGAAGAACCCCCCCCGGGACAAAAACATTGGTTATCTTCTGATGATATCACAACGGCGCTGTAGCCATTACCAGTGCTATACATGAGAGGCGTGAAGCAGAAGTCTGGTGTCCGCTTCCTCTTGCGTATGCTGAAGATCTTCTTATACTTAAGTTCTTCACTGAGGGTAACGACACCGTCTGCTGAAATTCGGGGGTAGAAGCGGAATATTTTCACTCTAAAAATTCCGTATTCCTCTGCTCTCCTGAGGTAAATATTCCCATTCCCTACTAATTTTTTTTGGGATATTCCTTATTCTTTTTATGAGGGATATTAGAATATTCCCTATTCTCTATTTGTCATGCGCTTTATTGAAATATTCCGTATTCAGTATATTTCTCAGGCAAATATTCAATATTCCTCAGTTTTCAACCACGATATTCAATATTCAATATTCCGCTTCTACCCCCGATGAAATCTCAACATAATTTCCCTCGGTCGTGGTGTAAAACGTTCATTTAACAACCCTTCCCCCACCTACCCTCCCCCAGGACATAATATTGGATAAGTCATCTTGGATTAGGCGCGTAAAGACGAAGTTGGGAACGTTGGGAACGAAGTTGGGTATTAGTCCCATGATTCGTTGCGAGTGGACTGGTAGTAACGCGGCTATCTGACCGAGACGACCCTGGTCACGAGGTTGGCCGCCATCTTGGATCTGACCGAGAAGACCCTGGGGACGAGGTTGAGTAACGCCTGGGCAAAATTTACCTTTCCCACTCCTCAAAAGTCGTAAAAATTCAAATGTCAAACGTCGTTTAACAAAGCATTATGTCATCGGCCCAGGGCGATCCAGAGCTTCAAAGATTCTTGCATGTTGAAGGAGAACGAGCCAAGTTTCAAACTATCGTTCACAGTTTGACAGAAATGTGCTGGGAAAGGTGCATGGATAAGCCCGGTTCCAAGTTGGACTCAAAGACTGAAAACTGCCTTTTGAACTGTGTAGAACGGTTCTTGGATTCGAGTAATTTATTGGTTCACCGTCTTGAAAACATGGGGAAATAACAATGAAAGAAAAAACAACAGATTAAACGTTAAAAAGATACAGTACTTGTTGGGCCATGTGAATGCAAATGAGTCATGCTTTAAAACTACGAGATATTTAAAAAATAATAGATGCGACGAAAGAATATAGCGATACTTTGTGTTGATAAACAGTACAGTTGTTATGCTAATGTGCCAGGAACCAATGGATGTCTGGTTAGAAATTAACGACAATGGATAACGTGACAGTAAGTATCGCTATATGCCACAGTAAATGCTTGGAAAGAAACCACCACCACGGGATCATCAAATTACCAGAACTGATGTCCTTTAAAAGAGATCTGCCATGTCAATTAATAGGAACTTTGATCGCTTGATCATCTTGCTTGAATTTAATAGGCAAATTTTGTATTCTCACAAACAAGCTAATATAAAGTACTAAAGAATATAAAGTACTTTAGTAGTTAGTAATTTTAAGGTACGATGGGTAACTACAAATGTAGTTCCTGTGAAAACTGCATACATTTGAAAAATCAACTTCAATCTCTTTGGGTGGGAGGCTTACCTAATTTTGGTTATTTTTGCTCATGCGGACCTAGAGATAGGTGTCCACGTCTGCTTACAAGAGGTGTCTGCTTTCAGGAAGTGGCAAATGTAGTGTTTTATTAGAGAAATGGTTGGGACTGCAGAATTGTGTCCACTGAGAGGAGGTTCCAGTTACCAGAGGTGTCCGTTAGCGGAGGTTCGACTGTAGTTAACATCAGAATGAGACTAATGTTGAGTAAATGCATTTGTAGTCATTGCATCCAGTGGTGATTCTTGAATGCAAAACTGGGCTATTAGACTTGCAACACAGCCTACTTGTAACCCATTTACGTGAATGTAGGTACTGTGTATGTAGAAATAAAGATTGATTGATTGATAGCCCTCAATGGAGGCTCATATGGAGGAAATTGCTAAAATGTATTTAGCATTAGAAGACTCCCCCCATTTTAGCCTCTGATGAGTGCTCATTCCAGCTTGTCTGTGAGAATACAAAACTTGCCTATTTCTATCTTGTTATTCTAAATGACATTACATGCATGTACAATATGCTAGAGCTGCATGTACTGTAGTTTAAGTCTCTTGTTTCAAACCTGCCTATCCCTGAGGCATACATGGGCATTTGACAACTCTGTCTGTTCCCAGCAAAGAACATCTTTATTTTTATTTGGGGGGAGGGAGGGGGGTCACTTGGGTGATGCTATTGAAGTCCCAATTATGCTTATGGCAAAACTGATCATTGGTTTTAGATTAGCATTAACTTTAGCATTTCAAAACGATGCTAAGAGTAGTTGACATTGCTTAGTTAAATGGTTGTAGCATTATTATCAATTAAACTTTGTGACATTCGTAAACAGGTTACCTTCATCTTAGCCTCCTAGCAGCCATTTTGTGCTACTGCTTCTCAGTTGACTTCATTCCCATTCTTTATTCACTAAATTCAGGGATGTTGATAACAGCTGGACAATGGGTCATTGCCCTGGCCGAAGTACTGTGTTAATTGTAATAAATGGCCAGGCTTTGAAGCACTTGAATATAAGCACAGAACAATACAATATATAGTTTTGGGTGACCTTATTATCTCTAAAAGTATCTAACATCCCTATTCATTGTAGCCTGATTTTCAGAGGAAGTGAGGAAGACCTCACCTTCCGGGTACTCCCGGAAATTTAGTATAGGGGTGTGCCACAGAGATGTTGAAACCCTGACCCTATTTTTGGAAAATTCATTCCCTTTCCAAGGATTGTAACTGAAATATATACCCTATTTAAGGAATATGTGAATACTATATTTGTAACAGCTTTTTTTCTTTTTTTTTTTTCATGTTATTGTTTCTGTAGCCTATATTAGGGGCTACCAGAGTAGCGTTATTTCCAATCGCTAATTCATTATGTGAAGTTGACTGATTAAAAAAAAAACGTACCCCATGTAAGGATCGGATATTTTATTTGAGGGTCAAAATGCAAAATACAATATCCTATTTAAGGATCAGGAGGTTCACATACCGATATAGCGTATGTATAGGAGTACCCCCCCCCCCCCTCCCCCGGAGTTCAAGTGAAACCATAATGGTAAAATCACAGTACTGGTCCATTGAACATCTCATGTTTAGGCAACTCAAACAATTTCCACACATACACAGTCTCTAAGGATGCTTCAATTCCATGTCTTGTTTTTAAGATTGGTTAGGAGGGGGAGGGGCTAAATAGGTGGGGGGGGGGGGGCTTATTTAAAAATCGGAGTGTTAACTGGGGGGCTCAATAGAGCTGTTACATTCACCTCTCGCTTAAATTAAGTTTTGTCTTTTCGAAGAACAGCCACCTAATCAGATATTTTTACAAACGGACCCTCAATTTACTAACCCTTTTAGATACCAAAACATCAAGTGATATACCTAACCGCCGGACCTAACCGCCGGACCTAACCGCCGGACCTAATCCCGGACCTAAATCCCGGACCTAACCCCCGGACCTAAACCCCGGACCTAACTCCCGGACCTAACTCCCGGTTTTTCTTTAACATTCATGAAAGCACTGATTCTTAATTTTGATTGGCTAAGAGCACGTACTGCAGTTCAAGGAAACTGAAGTATCGAAAATAAAATATAAAGCACATAAAAACATGACTAATTTATTCATTATAAGAGATAATTAATGATGTATTAATAATCATTTGCAACGGTGATGCCCGTTGAATTTTATTTACATTTTTTAAGTTGTCAACTTCTCCTTTCGCCGCCGATCGGCTATTCTATCTAGAAATTATTGTTTGATCTTCTGTAAAGGATGATGGTATCACAACAATACAACACAATTTATTTTTGATACAGTAAAAGCCGAAGCCAGAAGCTTAAATTGGCCCTGAAGTTACATGGTTTACAAGAGATGGATTATTGACCAGACCAGTTGAAAGCATAAATCACAGAACCTTGTGGAATAGGGGAAAATTCATGTGTTAATACCTGTGAACTCTAGTCCTATAAAATTAGTGGACACTCATCGTTGTCCTGTGCAAAATGGTTTATAGGGTTAAACAAAATGGGTTCGCTGTTGTGAGGCCATTTTTAGGGTAAATTCCGACCGATAAGCGACAGGGCATTGAAAGAGCGACATGAAGGACATGAAATAACGAGGAACGTCTGAAATAGACCAGTTCGCGGTAAATTCCGACATTTTGAAAGGGGTGCAAACATGGCGCGAAATACAGTGTTTGTATGGGAATCGATGGGAATCCGATGCCAAATAAAATCCGTAAAATAGAATTTCTGAAATATTCTTAAGATACAAACTTAAGATACCTGCAGGTAAAAGATTAACATATCGAAATTTGAGGGATGTAGCTGCGCTGGGACCAATACCTTGCTCTCATCCTAAGTACATTCGGTACTGAACTTTAGCTTAATAGCCAAGTAAGAACATAAAACAACTGTCCACTTCAGATCAAACATAATTATATATATTTAACAAATAAAGAAGCCTTGGCCATGTTTTATACTATCATAAAACACGATGGGCATTTGAGAACATGAGAGAAATGTTAAAGCACAAGCTGAAGGCGCGTGCTTTCAATATTTCTCGAGTGTTCTCAAATGACCAGAGTGTTTTATGATAGTATAAAACATGGATTTAAGGCTTCTTTATCTGTTTTATAATATAGATTGACACGCGCGATGAAAGGAAACCGTCAGTTGAAAACAATAAACACGGCAAACCATGTTATATACTCTGATAAAGCATGGCTTTTAGCCAATCAGAGCGCGCGTACTATCGTATCTATATTATAAAAACTATATGACACGCTAGTTAAACCAATCTTACTCTACGGGAGTGAAATATGGGGAGCGGATGGTAACGACCGCCTGAACCAGAATACCAAAATTTTCCATATGTTGTGAGCCTGGGCTCCCTGTGGGAAGTCAGTGGTCCATTTATAGTCACGTGATGTTACCAAAACAATTATCAAGATGGCGGCCGGTTGGTCGTGAAGAGAGAGAGGCGACAAAAAATGGATAGATAACATATTACAAAGTGGATAAAGGGCAGTATGGCAGCCCAGCCACAAGCCCAGAGAAAGGCAGGAATGCATGCTTGATCTAGCTGTGGAATATTTGCTTATTTGTTATTTTTTGTTATTTTCGGAGCCTTGTTTTCTACTCATTGCCGTTAACTAATCCGTTATGGATTGAGCAGGGCATGCATAATAGTAAACGTTTATATGTTCTCTCCAAAACAAACAGGCAACACCGAAACAGCCCGCGAAACATGTCAAGATTTTGCAGTCTCTCCGCAATATCCAAACTGAACAAGCCCTCAAACTACAGCAGAAGTATCAATTTGAACAAGACCTTTTAGAAGACATAAGGTACGTATTTAAAGAACGATTTCTCAGTTGGCTGTGAGATCGTAAACTAGTTTGAACTTTGAATAACTCAAGACGTTTTGTTTGCAGAGCTTACGCGAAGCAAAGATCGGCTGTAGAGAAAGACTATGCTCAGGTATTGAAAATTCAGCTTATCTATCGGAGTGCTTCTTGCTCTTTATTATTATGTTGGTCCGACTGTTTGTCTTTGATATTCCTAATTTACTCGATCAGGCCTAATTTCGTAGACCCATTTATTAATTATCTTCTTCACTGCAGATGAAAATGCATAATATTATAACTGTTAACGGATCTGCCGTCACCGAAACAGTTCCAGCAGAATCTTTCTCTTAGTTTTCGCCACCTTCGAGTATTCTTTAAAGATTATTAAGTATTTTATTTTGTCTCTTAGTCTTAGTCACTCTACGGTCAAAAATTGATCTCTTCCCGTTAGAACATAATTTTAGTTTTTGAATTAAGCTTAATTTAGAGGGATAATACAGCGAAAATTACTTTTGCCAAACCGCTAATTTACATGACGCAAGATTAAACGTTCTCCCAGACAGTTTTTGTAGTAAATGTAATTTACTAATTGTACTAATAGAAATTCACTTGTTTTGTCACGGATAATACCATTTTGATAGTCGAACGAAGTGTGAATACTCTATTATGCCTACTGTACATTTTGTGTAGTCGTCTCTGGACTCTCCATCTATACCCTAAATTTAGATATCAAAACCATTAAAAAAATCATCTGTTATGAAAATGTGTGTACACGCTGACTTAGATAAGTATGTTGACTGGGTATGTTGACAGCTTCCATACTATAAACTAATTGAGATTTTGAGACGCGATACCGAATTATATTGCCGGCCAGTTGGGAGAAAATATATTCCGTAATACGAAGAATATATTTTCTTCCAATGCCGGCAATATAATTCGGTATCGCGTCTCAAAATCTCAATTAGTTTTGTATTGCGATTCAACAGTTAAGTCGGGAATTGTTAAAAGAAAGAAGAGAATGAAGCACCAAACTTATTCTGATCGTAATTTCAATTCTCGAAAGGCGCCTAGTATATCTATGGCAACGGTTTCACGGCTTGAGTAGCGAAAACTTTCGCGACGTGTTTTGAAATCTCTTCAAAAATTATGAAAATTGTACTTTTAGCGAATAAGAGTGTTAGATTTCTGACGGAAACTACAATGCCAACCTTACCTTTAGGATTGAATGATGCTTATCTTGTAATTTACAGTGTTTTGAAGGTGAAATTGTAGAAATCTTGCTGTTGAACAAACGACTTTTGACCTTGACCTGGAACCCATGTAACTGCAAGGGCTCGCGCAAGAGCCAATCAGAGGCTGGTATTCTGAGACGCAATACCATGTTATATTGGCATCTCAAAAGTAAACAAAGTGATCAGTGAATCGTGATACTGGGTCATGTTTATTTATATAACTGCAATGGAAGTTTTGACTAGCTATACATTTTTAGAAAATCATGTTTTCACTACTACATACTGGCGTAACTACATGTACTCGAACGTAATTGAACAAATTTGGAATTGAACTAAATCAAACTTAATTGAACTTGAATCCATACTGTTTGGCGATCAAACGAAATCAAACGCACAAATTTTGTGTTCATTGACAATGACAAGGAAAGTCATAACCATATTTGAAGTTGCGATGGCAGTTGGCATGATTTGGTCTTGGAATGACAACTAATACAGTAACTCTTCTGAAGAAGTTTTTCTTCAAGTATGAGCATTTACGAGGCTTCTAACTTTTTCCCTGGAAAAAAAGTCATCTAAGTTAGGGGTACACCCTATGCACGGGTGTGGTCTACATGTGGCTGTTTATGGTAATTATCAAGTTATTAAAAGTTAAGATAACTTGTGCTTTATTCCCACAGGCCTTACAGAAATTAAATTCTCAGTTTATCCAGAAAAGGGATTTTTCATCTGAGGAAGGGACTGGAAACAATGAGCATAGGTAAATATAAGATGGGATAACAACATTGGCTTTTATCCAGAATACTAAGGACAGCCACACCTACAAATGTAGCTAACTTTGGATGATAGAATACCATAAACATTTGTGGATAAGCTGCTCCCTCGGTTTAGAAGCTTGAATTTTGAACAGAAAAATGAAGAAAATCTGAAGTTCAAAAAGCTGCTTGACTTTCCTCACTTCAACAAAATAATGTACAGTGTAAATTTAATAATAATGATGACGACGACAACAACAATGTACTTTCTTTTCTCGTGCATTTAAAAATCTCAATGTGCTTACATAATATATATAATAATAATAAGATATACATGTATATATATATATATATAACTATTTACTCGTAAAATATACAAAACCTGTCATGGATCTATCAAGAATTTTTTTTTAAGAAATTTAAAAAATCTAAAAATTCCAGAATCTAAAAATCTCTTTCAAAATGTGTACTGCTTAGCAATTGTAGATATTCTTAAAAAAGTAAGTTTTCAAAGAGGACTTGAATAGCGATACTGAATCATCTAATTTATGTGTTCAGGTAGAGATTTCCAGAGTTTAGCCACAGCATACAAATAGGAATGTCTGCCATAAGCAGCTGCAGTATTTACATGTAAAACTGTTGGAGTACTTATAAACAATGAATGGTGTGAAGAGCAAAGCAGTCACTTTGGTTGGATAGGTAATCAGGAGGGCGCTGGCCACGACTTGTAGTGATTTATATACCATCAGTAGAATCTTAAAGTGTATCTGTGCCCGTAACAACAAGTCCAAAGTATTTAATCCATAATTCTAGCTTACATGCAGTTACTATATATATAAGGGTGTGTTTGATTGGCCATATTCTGGAATAAGAATAGATGGAATAATCTATGGAAATCACTGGTTCAGGCACATTTTGCACTATAAGCTACACATGCTTAGTTTTAACAATTTGAAAACTTTCAAATTCTTTGTTTTCTAAGGGAGAATTTAGAACATGATCAGGAGTCACTTACGCCCTTGTTGCACATAGCCTTTTATTTATTTGCCAGTGGCAAAAAAATTCCGTGTTAGTTTGGCAGGTCTAATACTTTCGCTTTGTATTCGATCACCTTCAATGTTACTTGTCGACACATGATGTAAAAGCGATTTAAGAAGGGTATTTATCTAGCCTTGCCATTTTGCATACAAGAGGTTATTAACAAAATTGCTGTTTATATGATTGTATTCCTTTGATACTCATTGGTTGTTATACATGTATATAGTCACCCATTTTACTAATGCCTTAATTATTGGTTGTCCATGTAGGACACCAATTAGTGTGTGGAAAGCAGTGCTGGACGAGTCAGAAAAGATTAGTAAGCAACGAATGGAAATGTCGGAGGCTCTACAGACACAGATTGCTGACAACATCAAAACTGTCAAAGCTAACAAGGCCCACGTCTTTAAAAAGGTTAGGGACAAGGCTGAAAAATTGATGTTGCAAAAAATTATCTTGTGTACACATGTGGGATGGTTAAGATCAAAGCAAATTATATGCAAAAATGACTAACAAACTGTATAATACATGTATATGTAATAAATGCTTTTAATGTTAGTAGTCTTCCTGGAAAATATTGCATTATTTTCATTTCAATGAAGCATTGAGGGATGGGAGTTGAACCCATTTGTAGGCAATCAATAGCCAACATGCACTACACCATGCATGACATAATTATAGTCCCTTAATTTACAGTAACATGAATTTCACCAAAACAGAGTATATATGTTGCAGGTCAAATTGACCCAGAGGCAATTTAAGCTACATGTAGGTAAAATTGACTCAGGTTTGGCTATCAATGATTCTAAAAAGGGATTTTTTATTTTTGGGGATTCATAAAAAAAGGGGTTTAGTTTTTTTAGGGGGTAGTACATACTAAAAAGAAAACAAAAATTCAACCACCCCTCCCATACAAAAAATATTTTGGCAACCCACCCCTCCCCTCTTCTTCCTACTTCCCCCCTTCCCTTCCTACTACCACCCTTAACTTGGCTGAATCATGAGGAATGCCTGGTAGATATTAATTCAGTGGATTATCGCACTGCGCCAGACTGTAATCCTTCTTCTATGATGCTGAGAACTAATACAAATCCTAACCCTACATTTAAAAACACCCTAACCGTCAACAACATATGCTCACTAATATTATTTAGGCTGTTAACAGCTAGTCACTAAATAATACAGACTGTAATCCTTCTTCAGTGGTCCTGTGAATTAATATCCAAACCCTTCCCCTACATTTAACAAGACCCTAACCGTCAACAACAGGTGCTCACTAATGTAGGATTCTTTATTTTAGGGCTATTAATCACTAAACACAGAAATATAATATACTTCTTAAATGTTCCTTGTGAACTGACTCAAACCCTTACATTTAAAAACCTTAATATCAGTGAACCTTCAAAGTTCCCTTTTTAGAATCTTGAAAAAATTACCTGAAGAAAACATTACCTTATTATTAGAGTAATTAAGAAACATCGATCTGATTTGAAGCTTAATTACATTATTTTAAGTAAAATGGTTACTTTGAAAACAGTTGCACTCTGATGTTCTTGTTTGCTTATATGTGTTTTTATGTTTATTTCCTCTAATCTTATTCAGACACATCAGAACCATTAGTTTTTCATTAGTATTTTTGCTGTGAATAATAAACACAAACACCAGCCAGGTTGAATCAATTTGACCTAGGTTGAATCAATTTGACCTAGGTTAAATTGACTTGGGGTCAATTTGACCTGAAGTGTCAATTTGACCTACTGTACAACATACATGTATATGTACAGTACCGCCCAGAAACATATGTACATTTGTTCGCGAAATTTTCGCGAGCAGATCGCGTGCAGTGTTCGCAATCTGTTCGCATTTTTTTCGCGAACTGTTCGCAATTTGTTCGCGAACTGTTCGCAAATTGCGCAAGGTGTTCGCGAACAAACATCGCGAGCATATACAACTGTAGCCCAAAAATTTACACGCACAAGAAGTCCCGCAAAAACTTCTTGCGGCGCCAGAACCCGCAAGAAATTGCAAGCACACGCAAGAAGTTTAACAAGTTGATAACTGCCTTTTTGCGGCTACACTGCAACAACGTGCAAGACGTCCACTCAATGTATTAGAACTTCGCGATCGAGATGCGAGTACAGCGCACGCTAATTGCTAATTTGTGTTTTGTTTACATTTTTGCACAGCAAATTATATCGAGAGCCTTTCGGTAATATTTTTTGATGAACTCATTTTCAAAGACAACAAGATGTATCTTAATATTTAGCTTTCGTTTATGGTAGTGTTTCGCTGCACTCTACGAAATATCGTGCGAAATTTCGTTTGGTATATTCGCGCTAAACTTCGCTTCTTCGAAATGTCGCTTCTTCGAAATGTCGATCCTTCGAAATGTCGATCCTTGCCTGTCCAAGATCAAGTTACTTTTTCCGGCTCACTCGGTCAATTCGACCAACCTGAGTTGTAAACTTTATTCGGACTTTGATTAACTGAACTTTACGGCTCACTTTCGAACGGTACAGGAGGACAACTGTAGAGTTTACTTCAGTTCAGTCAGTATAACTTTGAACCCGAATCGAAGACCGATAGGGTAATAACCGACATTACTATAAATCACACGTCCCAACTTCGGAAGTGTTCAATTTTGTAAACGTTATCCGTATATCTACAATAATATTCAGATCCGTCAGCTTTCCAGATCTTTGTAAAAGTCATTGCATAAAGTTTTCAAGTAAATTTGGACCATGCAGTTATCGAAATATCGTGAGCCGTAAAATAAACAAAACAACGGCTGCTCGCTTTAAGTTCCCTCACCGGCAGTGCGTCAGGCCCGCTTTAAAGCTTGACTCACTCGCTGAGCGCAAAGCATAACACCAAATAAACTTTTGCTTCAGTGTAGTTTCACATTTACGGCAGATCCCTTGTCTTGTTACTAAGTTTCGGCAGAATTCATTGTAAATGTTTGCGTTTTAAAATCTCAATTCTTCTTGGAGTCTGAATTTCCACGTGCAAATCAGTCAGGCGTGAAAGTGTCAGTCTGAGTTTTTACAGAACATCAACAGAGTTTCGAAGCAACGTTTGTCGTATTGAAATACGTGCAAAAACTTCTATACTCTTACCAGAAAACTTCTGCTGGGAAAGTGCAATTCCTTTTGAATTAAAAGAGCTTTAATGCATCGGATCGGATCAGTCAGTTCGCGTATTAATGGCTCACGCGGTATTTGTGTCAGAAATGAGACACGCGTCTGGGTGACAGTTACGATTGACGGGGACTTTTATTATATAAGAATCTTGACTTTTTGATGCCTCTCGTACGCAGAGTATTTACTAAAACCATCTTACTGTACGTTTGTAAGCTGTTTGTCATGAATTCGAATTTGTCACGCGTTAATCCTGGTGAAAGAAAGGTTAAAATACGAAATTGGGCAATGAACACGCGTACGCTTCGAAATTTCGTCGAAGTTTCGGATCACGATATTTCGATAACCTTGTCCGAATTTTCGTTTGACAATAATATGGGAAATATCTACAACACAAGCGTGATGGCTCGATTTCGTAGCTTGAAGAAGTGATGATCCACGGAGTCATATGACTAGCGAGATGAATGTCAAGAGTTGTTCGCGATCAACTGCGAACACAGAAGTTGTTCGCGATCAACTGCGAACACAGAAGTTGATCGCGATCATTGCGCGAAATTTTCGCGAGCAATTTGCGAACAATTCGCGAACATGGTGCGAGCAATTCGCGAACAGATTGCGAACACTGTTCGCGATCTGCTCGCGAAAAATTCGCGAAAAATGTACATATGTTTCTGGGCGGTACTGTACATGTAGTATAAAGTCACCACACGATTTCTGTGGGTTATTAAATCTAAACTGTTAATTATTTTTTACCAAAAAAACTCATGGAATTTGTATTCTAGTGCCAAGAATTAATACAGAAAATCCATGAGGAACTTTTTGAGACAGTCAGGGAAATGTCAAAGGTACATATTTACATTTATTGTTGAGTTCTGCTATTAATTTGTCAGACCCAGTCCTATTGTACATGCCAGTGTTTTTTTGTAAATAAATACAAACAAATGCCAACAGGTGTTTTGATTTGGAACTGTCTTCTTTGCAGGCCAAGAAGGGCTATATGGAGTTTGAGAAGCTGGCACAAGTGGCCAGAGAACAAGCTGCCGAGGCAGAGGACAAGTAAGGCACATAGTGTATTTGTTATGCAATAATCTATTTGTGATGTCGAAATATGCCCTGATATTTCGTCCATGGACATTATCTGATCCAAGAACAGAACAGCTCCAGAGAGCCATATTTCGATGCCACAATATAGGACTGGTTATTGTTGTTATCATGCTAGAAATATTTTCTTGGATGCATGCTTAATATACGCTCATAGGGGGTGCATGTATTCACTGATATCTCCTGCTCGCAGAGAGAAAATATTGGGTCATGTGATGCATTCAACCAATCATGCATGTGAGAGAGAAAATATTTACAATGTATATATAATATTTATACTCAGTAGAATAAGTTTATTAATCTTTTACAGCAATTTTCAATATGACGTGGAATGAGAACTCACAGGTCAACCAATGTTTTGTGTTTTTCGCTGCCATCAATCATAACTACATTGTACGACGGCCACTGAATATTGAGGAATGATGGCCGTGGGAAGAATTTCAACACTGCAGATTCCTGTGGGATACTTACAGGACTGGAGAGCTTCACAAAGTCTGAGCTGCCATCGTTCATTTTAAAGATTTTGTGGCCGTCGTATAGTATAGTTATGATTGACGACTACGGCAGCATAAAACACAAAACATTGGTCAACCTTTAAGTTCTCAGTCATGCAGTCTACATAATAATGAAAATCGCTGTAAACAGAGTGGGTTGATTGTGTCAGAATTAAAATTCGGTGAAGCTGGAAACTCTGTTTTCTGCCACCTGTTAAATTGTATTTAGGAGGCACCTGTTTCTATTTAATGATGTTCCTATTTTGAGAAGTTTAATTAGTAAATATTATTTTTAATAATTTTATACAGAATGAGTGGCCATGTTTTATCAGATAGAAATTTGATAGAACACGGACATTAATTCTGTACTGTACAGCTAAAAATAATGCATGCGCAACAACTTCTTTTTGTGGTTACAAGAAGTCAACTTCTTGCTCTTCTTTTTGCGCTTACAGTATGATTAATTATCAATTGCAAGAAGTTCGACCCGCAAGAACTAGTTCTTAAAATGCAAAATGTTTTAGCCACAAGAAGCCGCAAGAAGTTCAACTTAATTCAAATGGTTTGAAACTCGCTTATTAATGTAAAGTCTCTACAACTGGAAAGATAATAAATTCATTTGTTTCATTTTGCAGATCAAAATTGAGGTTCACGTCCTATGGGAAATGTCAAATTAAAGTACTAAATAAGTC
The DNA here is from genome assembly GCA_030867875.1 of Actinernus sp. WN-2022. NCBI lineage: Eukaryota > Metazoa > Cnidaria > Anthozoa > Actiniaria > Actinernidae > Actinernus > Actinernus sp. WN-2022. Next base: position 10,499,498 of record JAOWCC010001751.1, read on the forward strand.
TATAATGAGACAACAAACACAAAACTATGCAGCAAAAGGAATATCGCTTTTTGGAAGTGAAATTTCACGTCTTACATGTACATTGGAATTCAAGTATTTTCACTAACACTGCTCCTGAATAATAGGTTGATTATGACAAACGGCCCTAAAGAGTTGATTAAGTGTTCTTTATTGAATCCCACCGCTGTTCATGTCAGTTTCAGCTGATTAATAAATTTATATAATTATGACTTGTGAAAGTGCACATCTGCATTAGCTGGTTACAATTAATGTCCCTGATATTATAACGGCTTAATGAATCTTTGTCTCAGGTACAAAAAGAAGAATGTGAAATTCTTTCAGTCAAAAGCAACTTTGGAGAAAAATGTTTCCAAGGTAAGGACTGCCTGCAAGGTCGATTGAAATTAGGTTTTACATGTTCTTGCATAGTGAAGCCCTCCTTTCCCTCCTCCTGTTAGGTAGCAAGTGTTTAACAGTCACTTCCTCCATTTTTATTGTCTAGAGTTCCAGTCGTAAAGAAGTCAGTGAAAAGAGGGCCACTGTGGCACGGAATGAGTACTTGTTGTCACTGGCGGCATCTAATGCTCACATGATGAGGTACTACTGTGCTGATCTACAGCAAATAATGAATGTAAGTGTCAAACTTATCTACAATTGTAATGAAAAGATGTTCAGGTATGATGAAACAATTATATTCTCGTTAGATGATGATTTTTCATACCCTCTCCCCCCCCCCCCCCCCCCCCCCCCCCCTATTCAGTGTTTTTTGTATAACATCTCTCTTGCAAATTTAAAATATCAATGGGGGAGTGGGTCAGACCTGTGGTTTGATAATGTAAAGTTGGTGGAATAATTGACAGAAAATGTGAAATGTGCCGCAACACTTTTGGCAACGAATGTCTGAGAATAGATTTTGTTATAAAAGTAGTTATTATTAATGAATCGCTTTGAAATTTCACCCAAAACAACAACACAGCTCATGAAACACTTTTCACTGCAAAGAAAATTCTACAGCAGCTAGCTATATTTGCTATGTCGTTGTTATTTTTACCATGCTACAATTGCTTTCATAAGAATTTTGTAGAGAACACTTTTGGAACGATCATTGTAGCTTAAAGATTTGCATAATAGTGTTTTTCAAATTGAGCCAATCGGGAGCAAATAAAAACAAAATGAACCAATCAGGAACTAAAGTATTGTCATTTTACTTTCTATTGACCAATCAGAGTACGCACTGTTCATGAATATAAAAAAGTGTTATTACTCGGGCCAGGCCTTTGGCCGGCACGAGTCAGAAAATGCAAGCCGTTTATTATTTTTTTATTTTTTTGTGTGTGTCGCTGTTTGGCGCCAGTAACCAATCAGATTACACAGGAGCCCATTGTTCGATCCCAACACGTGACAGGATCAACCAATCAGATCCGACACCCGCCAGATCTTGGTTGTGGAAAGCTAGCTCGGCAAAGCCAGCAACGTAGCGAAGGTTTGGGTTCATTCTGAACCATTATTTTGCTGAAACCAAAGGTTTCTTCGAATGAAATATCAAGATATTCAGTTATTCTAGGGCTGACAGGACTTTTAGGGGCTTTCAATGGAAAATTCTCACATTTACGAAAGGGATGTGGCGATCCAAATATTGCACAGTAAGCTAGTCTAGCCGGCCGGAGGAGTGATGGTTTTGCCTTTTGGTCCAATAATCCACGGAAACTGAAAGAAAATGCCTGTACTGCTGCATCTACAATGTAAGTGCCATACGATTGCAGTGTTGCGTTGTTGAAATGCTCTTCATTACCATCACACACTGTGAGGAGGTCAAATCAGTGAGGGATTGATTGTTTGCAATGTTGGCTGTAATTGTTTACTGCGAAGTCCTCTCTTGAAAATGAAATACTCTTGAGATTACACAACTGGGAAGTCTTGACTAAACCAGTCAAACAATGCCGAACTTTACTAAGACTTCAATTCAAGAGTCGGAAAAGCTGGAAGTGAACAGTGATTGACCCTTGGCTTTGAACGCGAACGGAAATCAGAACTGGTGAGGTTGAAATTATGTGTTTATATATGTTCACACAAATATTACTTGTTCCCCACTTTTAAATTAAGTGTAATGGTGACTGTAATTCGAACTGGAAATGAAATTGTCCGTAAGTTGAACTGTATGTGACTTTATAGAGACCAAGAAGGAAAAAGTTAAAATCGATCGTCAAAACAATAACAGAACTCGGAAGATACAGAGGCATTCGAATTTACTACGAATTATACCATAAACAGAACTGGATATGACTTACAAACCGAGAATACCGAATTAAAATTGAATTGAATGTGAAACTGTCAAAAGAAGAGCAGAATTTGTTGTGTAAAGCCATACTGGAGAGTACAATTATATAAGTTATGGCGGGAAGAGGGGCAGGTTTGGAATTGATAGACCCCCCCCCCCCCCCCCGGATATTTGTAGAGCATCAAATGCCCCACTGTGGAGTCAAGTGCTCCATGGTGGGGCTTTGGTACGGGTGCAAATCTCTTATCAAATTCACTATTTTGACTCTTTCTACAAATGAATTCCTCACCCTGCCAACTTTTGTTTGCTCCAAAATGTCTCACCCCTGGGACAAAAACTCAGTCAAATGCCCCACTTATGCCCCCCACCCTTGGGGAAGGGCAGGTTTGGAATTGGTAGAGCTATACACAGATACTGGAACTGATTAGAACAATCATAAATAGAATTGGGTGTGGAGATTTATTTACCAAGCGAACACTGTTGCCCTGAAAAATATGTTGAAAAGTCAACTTGAAATACTGATCGAAGAAAGAAGACAAAGAAGTATTTATGTTTTCAGATAACCAATTGAACTATGTTGAAAAGTCAACTTGAAATAGTCTGAAGAAAGAAGACAAAGAAGTATTTATGTTTTCAGATAACCAATTGAACTGATATATAATTTATATGCTTTCACTTGTATATACTGATATTATTATTACACTCATGAACAGACAATATTTAGCTTCATTAGTGACATATTTTAATTGATATTAATCTAAATCATGTTCCACGCATTTCTTAGCCTCCCCGCAGTCGTTTTTAGGGGCTCATAACTAGCCCCTAAAAACGACTGTGGTGGAGGCTACGCATTTCTATGTGTGTACTAGTTGGTGTTTATTACCCTCATTAAATAAAGTTAATTTTCAATTAATGCACACAATATTTTATTAAACATTAGGGACTGGTCAAAAATTAGCAGGGGAGGTGCAAAGGGGGTGGGGTGGAGATAATAAAGTCTAAAAATGTATAGTATGTATTAGTATGAAATTTGTTGACCCTTTCTCCCCTATAACCAATCCTTTTTCAGTTGCCCAATATTTATGACCATCCAGTTTTGGGGATTCAAAACAATATGATCCTCCCCCTTTCACAACCCCTTCCCCTGCTAATTTCTGACCAGTCCCTTCAGCGACCACCCTTATGCAACCTGGTTTTAATTATTAGTAAAACTTTGCAATTAGAAGCTCCTGTAAGTGACCGTGACCACCTTTGGAGGTTGAGAATTGTAAGAAGGTGGAAAATAGCATTTACAAACAGGTTTTGCTAATAACACTACCAATCTCGTACAAGTGCCTTTAACTATTTGTTTGCCATCTAGTACAGCCACATTATTGCATTCCTGCAAAAGGTCCATGCGATTATATATAAATTATCACAAGCATCAGAAGTGAATCAATTATCCGGTCCCCTAGTACAAACCATGTATGACACAAAAATATGCTAGAACTCCATGTATTAACCTATTTATAGGTGGCCCGAGTTAAGGCCAATCAGGGCCTCTTGTTAATAAAACATTAAAAGACAATATTAAAAAAGTAGTTGTTTAATTTGTCTGAAATAGTTATATTGTATCACAGTAACCCAAATTCATTCAATGTTGTATTAAAGTTGTTGTAAGTTATAAATTTAATTTCTTTGTCCTTCGATTCTTTTTTCAGAATGTGTATGGAGATTTTTATGAAAAAGTGAGGGATTATTTTACCAGCATTAGCAAGCTAGACGTTGATGCCAGTTCAAGTGCAAAGAGTGGATTTGAAAGTGTGGGCTCTCAGGCAGAAATGGTGAGTAGAAGCACTGCCATAATGATTATAGAGCAGATTTTGTATGAGTGGGGCAAAGATACTGCATGCCCGTAGCCGTACCATAACTGAACTCTAACCATGCTCTATCATAACTCTAATTTGATTGGATCGAAAATTGAGGAAAAAGAGGAAGAAGCCATTTCAATATCACGGCATGATGTAGCTTAACCGTGCTGTATGTTGTTGCCATAACATGCCCACTGATACAAAATTTGTTCTATAGTTAAATGAGATTTAATAATCATAGTTGACTGGGAGATTGGCCAGCATATTGTTCAGACTCATAATTGCATGCTTAATGGAGTCATCTTGTGTGATGAATTTGCCCCCATGGTGAGTTATTTTGGAATTGCTTTGCAAATAGCTATTGGCCAGCGGACAGTGCTCATTTTGCACATGCACATTTACAAGGTCATCAAATGTGATGAGTTTGCCTTCGTGCTCAGTTCTAGCTTGCTTGCTTCGCATTTGCTTCCCGGATTGCCCCACCCACCCATCCCTACTATGGAAGGTCTAAGACCTACAGTACCGCCTGGAATTATTGAAGCATTTACCGCGGTTTTACTGCGTCCAATGACCGCGGTAATACCGCGGTTTGACCTCAGAATGACCGCAGTATTACCGCGATAATACCTCGGTAAAACTGCGGTCAACTGCGGTAATTAGTTGGCCGCGGTCACGGCCGCGGTCACGGCCGCTGAGATTTGTATCACGCCGAAATCATTGACTTTAGTGTGAAGATGTAGCGATGACTCGGCGTTCTTTTCATTCTTTATTCAACACCGCTGTTAACTTTAGAATCTTTTATTTTCGCTTCATTCAGGACTCAAACGGCGGGTAAAGAAGCACTCATCGGTGAAACTAAGACTTTAGAATCTTTTATTTTCGCTTCATTCAGAACTCAAACGGCGGGTAAAGAAGTACTATTCGGTGAAACTAAGACTTTAGAATCTTTTATTTTCGCTTCATTCAGAACTCAAACGGCGGGTAAAGAAGAACTCATCGGTGAAACTAAGACTTTAGAATCTTTTATTTTCGCTTCATTCAGAACTCAAACGGCGGGTAAAGAAGAACTCATCGGTGAAACTAAGACTTTAGAATCTTATATTTTCGCTTCATTCAGAACTCAAACGGCGGGTAAAGAAGAACTCATCGGTGAAACTAAGACTTTAGAATCTTTTATTTTCGCTTCATTCAGAACTTAAACGGCGGGTAAAGAAGCACTCATCGGTGAAACTAATTAAGACTTTAGAATCTTTAAGATTCTAACCCGCCGTTAGACTTCTGAATGAACGGCGAAAATAAAAGATTCTAAAAGATTCTCCGCTGAGCGCAAAACATAACACCAAATAAACTTCTGCTTCAGTGTAGTTTCACATTTACGGCAGATCCTTGTCTTGTTACTAGTATTAAAAGGTTTCGGCAGAAATCATTGTAAATGTTTGTGTATTAAAATCTCAACTCTTCTGAATTTCCACGTGCAATCAGTCAGGTGTGAACGTGTCAGTCTGAAATTTTCCAGAACATCAACAGAGTTTTGAAGCAACGTTTGTCATATTGAAAGACGTGCAAAAACTTCTATACTCTTACCAGAAAACTTCTACTGGGAAAGTGCAATTCCTTTTGAATTAAAAGAGCTTTAATGCATCGGATCAGATCAGTCAGTTCGCGTAAATGGAAATTAATTGCGCCCCCGCGGTATTTGTGTCAGAAATGAGACACGCGTCTGGCTGACAGTTCACGATTGACGGGGACTTTTATTAAGAATCTTGACTTTTTGACGCCTCTGGCACGCAGGTTATTTACAAAAACCATCTTACTGTACGTTTGTAAAACTGTTTGTCATGAATTCGAATTTGTCACGCGTTAATCCTAGTGAAAGAAAGGTTAAAATACAAAACTGGGCAATGAACACGTACGCGAAATTTCGGATCACGATATTTCGATAACCTGGTCCGAATTTTCGTTTGACAATAAACGAAATATCGTCGAAATGTCGCTCGTATCTGATCAATTCTTCGTCGAAATTTCGAACGAAAAGTTGCCCGTCGAAATTTTGGCGACATTCGTAGGAACAAGGAGCGAAACTCGTCGAAATACGTTTGCATGACTTTTGCACGACTTTTGCACAATACTACAGTATTGTGTCATGACCGCGGATTTTGACCGCGGCTTTCATTGCGGTGAATAATTTGACCGCGGTAAAGCCGAGGCTTTACCGCGGTAAAACCTCGTCCATGGTGCGGTAATACCGCGTCCAATGACCGCGGTATTACCGCGGTTTGACCGCGACCCGATGCTTCAATAATTCCAGGCGGTACTGTAGGTAAGTATCTTTTTCCACTGTGAAACCAGTGTGACAGGTGCCAGGGATTGACCCGTGGCTTGGTTGCCATGGTTCCCTCCTTAGTTGCACATTGCTTGTCTGTTGCTTAAGCTTGCATTGCAAATGGCACCACTTGATTGTACCCTCCATCCTTTCCTATATTGACAAGTTAATTCACTAACAATCTCAATTATGATTGGCTGGGAGATTATAAATTAGGCTGTAACAGTCCCCCATTAAACTTGCAACAGTTTTGGAAAATTGCTAGAAAATCTATTGAGTTACCAGTCTGTTAAAAGTGCTTGGTGACTCAAAAAGAAACTTTAGTTGGTTTGCATGATTGTGCATGTGCCTTGTCACACAGAAATGATCTGGACGACAAAGTTAAAGTTTGTGTACAAGCTGCAGTTATTTATAGTGCAACTAGTACTTTAACTGGCGCCACTTCCCTGGTGCAAAACCTGGACAGGATCCTGGGCAGGATCCTAGAGGATCCTATTCAGGATCCTACATAGGATCCTGTACAAGATCTTAAATAGGATCCTACAGGATCCTGTAGGATCCTGTAGGATCCTTGCAAGATCCTGTACAGGATCCTACAGGATCTTGTACAGGATCCTACAGGATCCTAACAGGATCCTGTGAAGGATCCTGGACCTTCCTACAGGATCCTGGACCCTTCCAACAGGATCCTGGACCATTCCTGCACGATCCTGGACCATTCCTGCAGGATCCTGGACCATTCCTGCAGGATCCTGGACCATTCCTGCAGGATCCTGGACCATTCCTGCAGGATCCTGGACCATTCCTGCACCTGATCCCGGACCATTCCTGCAGGATCCTGGACCATTCCTGTAGGATCCTGGACCATTCCTGTAGGATCCTGGGCCATTCCTATAGGATCCTGGGCTATTCCCTGTAGGATCCTGGGCTTATTCCCTGTAGCATCCTGGGCTATTCCTGTAGGATCCTTACACCCAAATTGTACCATACATGTAGTTGTCATATAAACATGAAAATAACACAGTAATTGTTTTAAACTCTATGTATAGTTTAATAGAAACATGCATGTAAGTGAGTTACATGTATCATTACAATCACCAGACAGTAATTAAAATACTCCTATTTCTATAAATAAGTTAAAACTATTCATTTACAAACTGTACATGTATGTACATGTAGTTCAACTTTATACATGTAGTCCAATTCAAAAATGTAATATTTTACTAGTCTAAGAGTCTTAATGGTCTGACTATTTACTAATCAAAGTTAATGTCACTTAAATTAGAGGGTAAGACCTCATCTCTAAAAACCTTACATTTTATTGGACTCCCTTCAGGCCACACTATAAAGAAGTTATTGCTTAGTGAATCAAAATTAGAGAGTTGAGATATGTAACAAAAACTGCATCTCATGGAAAATGTAGGAATTCTATCACCTTAACTGGACTTCAGTGACTTCTGAGATGAAATTTGAGCTTTTGAATCTGACTAGATAGATTCTTAAAACATGCTCAAATTGCTCTCAAAAATTAATTAAAACTGATCGATTTATAAATTATACCTGCATAAGTACAGACTTCTAATGGTTTTATGTGAAAAATAATATGTGTACTAAAGGTTAGAGTTTGAAGGGATTGTGTCATGGTGGTCATTTGTATTGATCTCCTTTTTTTGTGAAAAATATTAGATTTTGGAGAAAACAGTTATTTTCAGCGATTTTGAAATGAACTGAGGAACCTAAGTGCACATACATGTAGATGTACATGTATGTGGAGTGGTTAAAATGAAAGCAAAAATGACAAACAAATTGTACAGTATGTGAAGAGAATGACTATATACAGGTGTAACACCTTGACATACAGTGTAGACCCTTTAAAACCTAGCTTCAGGGTTTTCAATAGAAGCCGGCAGCCGGCGAACTTTGCCGGGTATTTTACATGAAATCGCCACCTACTTTGATTGAAAAATTCCCCAAAAATGAGATATTTGCACCAATGGCGCTTGATGCTCACCGCCTACTCTTCAAGTTTTGTCACTTACATGTACTTCAAATGTTATTGAAAACCTGAGCTTACATGTAGGTTTAGGCAAAAAGTAACAGAGTTAATAATGAATGTTCCATGCCATTCTAACTTTTTAACTTTTAGTTTATTACGTCATATAGCTATAGGTTTTACAAACTACATGAAAACAGTTTTAATAACAAATGATTCTGATCTTCACTCACTACTTGGCAGTCAACTTATCCCTGATTAGCATTCATTGTTGGTGATGATTTCAAGAATTAACCCTTTAGCCCCAAGGGTGATCAAAGGGAAGTAGGCAGATCATGAGTATTTGGAGTTGATCAAAATGTATCCAAATGTATAGAGAAAAGAATTTGGATGTCACTTTTGGGGCTGAAAGGGTTAAAAACTTTGGTCCTTCATCTTTAATCCAAAGCCTGTAAAAAACAATTAACCACAATAAGAAATACGATTTTAGATGAGTACTGTGGTGTATAAAGTCCCGTGCGGTTTGCCAACCGGAAACTGACATATGTTTCTACATCCCACTTCTGTTTCTACCAAAATGACTTCGGTTTTGTGGGTGATTGTGTTGAATAGGGTATTGAGAAGCACACCAACATCAATTCGAAAAGGGATTAACAAGACCCGGGACATGATCATGTGAGTTTTGTTGTTCCAAAAAGGTAAAAAAATTAATGTTTGAATTAATTATTACTGGTACAGTGAATCTCAATGAAGCTAAGTCCATCTCAACTCTTCAAGAAATTTCAATTGCAATCATAAACTACACTTGACCTCTTGAAGCTTTCATAAATAGTTTCTTCAAATATATCTTGAATATATTCAAGTACACTAAGTGCAGGGCTCCAACTATTAAAGGCTATAGATAGCAACTTTCAGTGTGTTCGGAACGAACCGGCTCTTTCTAGGTGTATCAACGACAATGAACTACAGCAAAACAATACCTTGAAATACAAAGAACCCTAACCCCAGAATACAATGAACTACAGCAAAACAATACCCTGAAATACAAAGAACGAAAGAAAACAATAGAGTTGTTCATTGTCCTGAATTTCAGGACGTTACGTTGATACACCTAGAAAGACCCGTTAATTTGTTCATGTTGCTCATAAACTTCCGCTCACCTAGTACTGCACATATTTCTTCAGGAATTCATCTTAGTCTCTTTACAGAACTGAAACTTATTCAGCCTCTCACTTGGAGCAGTTATTATTATCTTTCATCTGGTGAATATTGGCATTGAAATGCTGTTGAAATGACCTTCTATTAAAGCGAGTTTAAAACTCCAGCAACAAAATGGCCTCTTAGTCTTGCTATTTGAAATGTACAACTGTTACCAAATATGGGTATAGACTTGGTTCTAGGCCACTCGGTCGAAGCACAGGCAGCCCAAGCCAAAACGTTTATAGAATTGCCTCAAACCAAAATTAAACACAACAGTGATGAACAGGAACAACTTCTTAACACACAGGTAATATTTCATGACTGTTTTTTCTTGTTTTACTACAGTTTCAGATTTTTTCTAAAAAAATCCCATACATTCCTAAATCAATAGCTTGGACTGCCTGTGGTTAAAATGGAACTTTGTGTCCGGCCATGTTTATATTCGAATTTCTCAATGAAAGCACACTTTTAAGGGGCTGGATGAAAATATTTTGCTTAATTAAACAATGGGAATTTTCTTTTTGGACAAGCCAGCCAAATTGGTGAGTAATATCATAATCTTTAGGTTAAAACAACCAGGAGAAGATTGTTAATGTTAGAGTTTTTTTATTCTCTCAACAACAATTAACATCAGGAACTGGTCATTAATTACAGGGGGAGGGGGGCTGGATGGTGGAAAAAGGAGATGGGTCCCCAATTTTCAAGCAGAAAATTGGGGGGGGGGGGGGGGGGGGAGCATACTAAGCTAGAGGGGAAATTATTGGAGGGGTGGGGTCATCAAAAATTGAGCATGACATTTTTCAGTTAATTCTTATTACGATTCTGTTCCTAGAAATATTATATAATTTTTCAAGAATTTCCTTTGTCATAGGATTCAATTCCTATAAGATATGCTACTTGGATTCTTATTCATATTTATATGTAGGATCCTATTCAATTAAGAGCTGCATTTTTCTACATGTATATGTAGGATCCTGATATAGGATCCTAATTCAAGATGCTGTTCCTATGTAGGATCCTACTCAGGATCCTACTCAGGATCCTGTATAGGATCCTTTTTAGGATCCTATTCAAGAGCCCTTTCCTATGTGGGATCCTATTTAGGATCCTGTATAGGATCCTATGTAGGATCCTATTCAAGACGAGGTTCCTATCTAGGATCCTACTCAGGATCCTGTATAGGATCCTACATAGGATCCTTTTCAAGATCATATTTATTCAAGATCCTGTTCCTACATAAGATCCTATTCAGGATTCTGTTCCTACATAGGATCCTATTCAGGATTATGTTCCTATGTAGAATCCTATTCAGGATCCTATTCCTACATAGGATCCTATTCAGGAGTATGGTCCTATGTAGAATCCTATTCAGGATCCTATTCCTACATAGGATCCTATTCAGGATTATGGTCCTATGTAGAATCCTATTCAGGATCCTATTCCTACATAGGATCCTATTCAGGATTATGTTCCTACATAGGATCCTGAATAGGATCCTGTTCCTGTTCAGGATCCTAGCAGGATCCTGTCCCTGTGTAGGATCCTACAGGATCCTGTCCAGATTTTGCACCAGGGTTAGGCAATGACAACTAAACACATTGCAAAACGAAAATAAGGCATTCCAACTTCAATACAGATCCTAGCATATCCATACAATTTTCTTCAATCAAACAACTACATGTATGACTTCCATTCAGAACTAGTCCACCAAATTTGCCTTCTACTGGATTGAAGCTCGAACAAGTTGAAATACTATTGTCTTGTACTCGATTGGATCAAATAACCGTAAGTTGGAATGCTTTGTTTTCATTCTGCACTGTGATTGGTTCTCGTTGGAATGCTTTGTTTTCATTCGGCACTGTGATTGGTTCTCGTTGGAATGCTTTGTTTTCATTCGGCAATGTGATTGGTTCTCGATGTATGGCCCCGGTTACAGTAGACACACTGTCAGTAACCTTCTTAGAACTCAAGTACAGCTGTTTACTTCAATCGGGCAAATTTTACTACATGTAGCTGTAGGAAATAACTTAATGGAAGTAGAGGACTCCAGAATTATGAAGTCTGATGAAAGCTACAATGTACATGTACGTATTAAAAATTAATAATCATTGCATGGTATGTTATCCATTGCAGATCGACAGGGACTACTGCGTGGAGTGTTTTTTAACCAAGAGTAAAGTATTTACTGAGGTGATCCGCTATGACTTCGATCCATGGAGACATGACAAGGTAATGAATCAAACAATGGATCATTAATAATTTATTTAGTAGTCTTCTATTGCACAGCAAGCTTTTTGCCTTTTGCCTTTTGAACTACTGATGTATAGCAAATATGAATTCCTAGAGTGTGCATACTACTTAGACTTGCCACAAGTTGACCTTTATGTTTTCTTTATTTCGAGTGAAATGAGGCAAGCGGCAAAGTCGCGAGAGGTTGACTTGTTTCACTTCAATGTGAAGATTCAAATCTAATTAAAAATTGATTGACACATGTTTTAGGGAAAGGTGACAGTTTTTATTTTCACCTGCCGATCTCACCATCAAAGTTCATGTGTGATCATGCATGCTTGAAGTTTTAAATAGATGCTAAAGCTGTAGGATTTCATGCTTCACAACGTTCTGCCATAATCTACATGTATATATATATGCTTATTATTGGCTAGGCTGCTGCTACATCACCGGTCAAAAAATCCACTGGCAAATTTTGCCACATTGCAGGAGGGAAAAAGTCCTTTCCAACAAGCAAGCAAGCAGCACAAAATCATGGAAAAATTGGAAAGGACTTTCAGAAAGTTTTATATACACTAGGTTATATTTCTGCTTATTTTGATAAAAGTGATAATAATTTATTATCTAATAGTTCGCAAACTGCTCTATATGGAACAGTAAATACATGTATAAAAATGCTTTTTCCAATATTCTTTTCAGGTCAAGAAGCTGTCGACAGTGAAGAATGCTGGCCTGGCATTAAATAAGGAAGCCCGCAAATTAGCCATGAGGTTGGCCAGGGAGCAGCACACATTAAGAGAGAAACAGAAGGCTTTGAGTGCCCTTACATGTAAATCTGTTAATGTAAGTTCAATAAGCCTGTCTACCTGATTGTTGTCTGTGTCGAAAACGCTACAACGTTTCCTAATATATTCTCTTGAATTTATTCACAATTTCACTCCTTCTACACTTAATCACAATCTCTCTCAAGCTCACAGAACAACTAGCCAAAAAAGGACTCTGAAACACGACATGGTTGCGACACACCCCCTATTCATAATGGGTTTACAGGACTTCCGGCCATTTTCTGTACAATCTCTAAATAAATTAACTAAACAATTATTATGGTGGGTATATTTAGCTTGTAGTTTCCAACACCTCTGTTTTGCATTGTCCATTTTTCATTAGCCTGCGCCATGATGGCTCTTCTGTATTTTGTTCAGATGTTTTGGTGGCATGCTGTAGCCACAGGCAGCCCACCCGCGTGTGGGCTCCCTGTGGCAGTGTGAATCATGTGACGGCATTGTGTTTTCATCAGTTTTCTGTAAAATGACCGAAACAGTTCGCTAAATGGCTCGAGAAATCTTCATATTTGGTCGAATGATCCCCAAAAGCACATTAGACCACATCAAAGTGTAAATAGTTTATTTCACTACGAGTTTCAAGGTATTTGGGGATCATTCGACCAAATATGAAGATTTCTCGAGCCATTTAGCGAACTGTTTCGGTCATTTTACAGAAAACCGATGAAAACACGATGACGTCACATCATTCACACTGCCACAGGGAGCCCACGCGCGGGTGGGCTGCCTGTGCTGTAGCTACACTGCAGCAAAGCGTCACACGCATGCGCTTTTGATGAGCCGGTCGCGCGCGGGTCTCCCCAGTTTCCCACCAAAACTAAAAGAAAACAGAGGCAATTACCCCTGTTTCTAATTTTAAGCACGTACCCATATTTACATGAAATGTTTCGCGAAAAACAAGAAAATTACCACAGGCAACCCAAGCTCTAATTGTGTGTATTAATTTTGTCAGTATAATATAGGGGAACTACTAAACGGGGGAAATCACGAATTTTACTACTATTGATAGGTTAAAATCAACTGAAATAAACGTACCTTTGCTCTATTTGTTGTCTTTTGTCGTTTATTAGCGATTTGGCCTATTTTCCTTTTCGGATCAAATTGTTAATAAACGACAAAAGACAACAAATAGAGCAAAGGTACGTTTATTTCAGTTGATTTTAACCTATCAATAGTAGTAAAATTTATGATTTTCCCCGTTTAGTAGTTCCCCTATATTATACTGACAAATACAAAATACACACAATTAGAGCTTGGGTTGCCTGTGCTTTCACAGGTTGAACATTTCTTCATTTGTAATTCACTGTGAGTTTACTAAGTTATCAAATTATTTGAACTCCAGAGCCTTCGTTCTTTCGGCCAGCGGAGCATGACGTTTTGCCGTTGTGTGCGCTGTAGCCCAATCCAAACAAAAACGGCTGAAAAAAATTACAGAAGAGCTGGCAAGCAGGCTATTTTTTCACAACCTAATCTAACAATCAAAAGTGGATTAATAGCAGATTTGCATATGTTGTCACATACTACGACTACCACAAAGCTTTGCCCAGTTTCTTTTGTTCCTTTAAATGAGACCATTCGCTTGGTATTCTCAAAAGAGTTGGAAAATCTGAATGAGAATGAGCATTTGAAAAGAATTCTGGTAGTAAAATGATTGTTTAGTTTGCATATTACAAATTGTACAAAGTTGTGATTTACTATGTGTGTGCATCAGCTGACAGTGTATTTTTTCTCAGTCTGACGAGGCTCTTGTTCCTGGAGACGGCAATCAGGACAATGAACAAAGCCCCGAGATGCTAAGAGACGAGATCAGACAGTCAGAGGTTAGAAGATAATTATTGTAATGATTTGCCTTAACGTCTGGTGTGCCACAAAGACCCCAGTCGACAAAGTTAATCAATTAACCTTTATTGTTGTTTTCAGATTGTCAAGCTCAAAACAGAAGCATGTCTTGACCTTTTACGAGAGGCAGGAGGTATGCCATCGTCATAAGTTATTGACAATTTTAACTCGATTCTTATACAAAAGTCATGTACTTTATAAACACAAATTCTGAATGTTACGTTAAATATTCAGTTTCATATTTGAATTGTACCAATGTTTGTTATGGCTTCCGACGAATAATAAGCAATTATTATAGGGACGATAGTGTTTTACTGAGAAATAAACCACTCATAGAACTCATACATGTACGAAACTTAACATCCGGGTACTGCATGATGAGTAGCGTATTTTCCATATCCTCACTAGTGAAAATATCGATGACGTCATGTTTGCCGCCTTTTGAACTAGAAATTTGTGAAAATCACAGATGAAGATGTAAACAGCTTAAATGAGCTGCATGACAATGAATATTCCGAGTACAAAAAGCCAAATACGATCTAAAACTCTCTAAAGATTTTCTCAACTGCAATGAAGAGACAAGAAATCCTGATGAAACTCCCCAGAACAGCTTAAAATTTATAGAAAGATTACGAAGAAGTTTGTACTGACAGTGAGTAAAATGAATAGATAAGAGTTCTTAGAGCAGTTTAATTGTCCATATTAATAATAAAAAGAAATTTACACGGTGGTTTGAAAATGGTTTATCTTCGAGAGTCGCTGCGCTCACTCGTGAAATGTTTTCGACTCAGAGGATAAACTTCATATCTTCTAACCACCGTGTAATATCCTCTATTTATTGGACAAGGCTGAGCAAAATATGATGAATTGGCTGTGGCGAGCTACCAGTTACTTGCCGATGCCGAAGATAAAACGGAACTGAATGAACGGGTTAACTTCTTTTAATTGATACAAATCCAAACACTTGAACTGTAACACGTATCTGAAAAACATTCAAAACCTGTTGAAATCTTTGCAGTTTTTAAGGATATACAAGGAGGATTCCTTGGTGAGAACCCTAAACTCAAACGAATTCCCCAACCCATCCTCTGTCTCCCATCTCGTGACTTAAAGCTAGACACACGATTAAAAAGGCGGGAAAAGGCAACAAGCAAAAACTAAGGCACTTGGGTACCATTACAGATATATTACATTTTGTAGTCTGACCATCATATGTTGCATTCTGCAGCAGATACAATGTAGGTTGTTTCAGCATTAGTCTTCCAAGAGTTCTTTAAATAATGAGTTATTTTCCCCTTACCCTACAGTAAATGTTGAGGAATGGATGAAGAGTGCAAATTCCCTGTCAGCTGCAGATGCTGATACAGGTAAAGGTACTCACCCAAATCATACGTACACCTCCAGCACTGTTCATGTAGCGTATGTTTATGTACTGTTTAATAAACGAGCAGCAGTGTTTTATGATATTTAAACTCGAGGGCGCAGCCCTAGTTTTTGTAGATCTCATAAAACACTGCTGCGAGTTTATTGAACGGCTTCAAAAACGTCAATGTATAGAGTCATGTAATTCAGTTATTTTGGCGATACGACCTATTGCGGCCGAGAAAATCGAAGCAAAAGTTGGTGTAAATGAGGACCGTATCAATATTTAAGAGACATTACATTTCTGAATTATTAAATATCCATAAATTGTTGGGAAAATATGACGACAGGAAACTTTTTGATAGAATTAGAATGGATAGCCACCACCCATTGTACTCGCTTCTCCCAAGAGTTAAAGAATCGTCACGAAGGCTTCGATCTAAAAGCAGTCTGTTACCAAAAATAAACACTGAACGTTATAAAAACAGTTTTGTAAATAGGCTATGTTTTAGATATAATTTAGCGATATAGATTTTATGACTTTATATATTAGTTAAACTTTTTTTTTCTATTGTAACTTTGATATGTATTTTATCAAATGAATAAAGACTTTATTATTATTATCACATTTAGAAATTACTCATTAAACATTCGTTTCTTTTGTTTTTCCTTCATGAATTATCCATTCTCTCTGTTTTTAATGCAGGTTTTGGAGGCTCACAGAACTCTCTTAACTCAGGGACTACAGACGGGCCAGAGGGTTGGGATGAGGAATGGGACATGGATGACACATTTACAGGTGGCTACTCGTCAGACGAGGACGCCAATAGTATTACATCGACTGGCTCGTTACCAGCCCCTTGTGTTGCTCTCTACAACTTCGATGTATGTATATGGAGTGTCTATGCTTTGGTTTAAACATTTTTCTCTTGGTTTACCGGAAAGCTGGGTTAATGTAATGGTGCTTTTACCCTTACCTCTGTGGCCTGTGTTCGATCTTTGCAACGCAGTGCCATATGTGAGTTGAGTTTGTTGGTATCTCACCCTTGCTTCGAGGGTTTTTCGCCGCATTCTGCCGATTTCTTCCCTCCTCAAAAACCAACCTAAATTCTAATTCGACCTAGGAATTTGTGACCTCGATTAGTGGAACCTTGCATGTAGCTAGAATAAGACACGTAAATAAAGTTGTTTAATTTCTTTAAATTTTCAAAGCCCTGTTTTACCTTCAAAATCTGCTGCCTAATTTTCACGTAGACTCTCTAAATCTACCTAAATCAACCTTCGCTAACTTGAAAGGCTCCCTAAACCTAATAACATGCAGAAAGGAAAAAACGTAAACCAATCAATCAATACTCTATTTATACACGGAAATATTCTAACAGCCTGATTTTCATACAGGCCGTGTTTTACAACATAAGAAAAATTGAATAATATTAATTTAAATATCTTACAATTACGTGAGTTAGGAATCTTAAATCTATTACAATATGTTAAAATTGACAATAGCTACATTCATGACAGTCTTAAAATATCTATAGAAAATAATATAACAATGGGTCATTAAGGAGAGTGGTAGCCTTGATCTGATTGTTAAAGGAGACAAGGGACGCTGTTTGTTGGAAGAGATTTGGCTCATAAAAATGGAATAAAACGAAGACTTTGTGCTACTTTTATTTCAGAATATTAATCAGTACCTATTACCCAGTGTTTCGGTAGTCTAAAACACAGAAAAATCCCATGTGATGGAGGCTCAATGCCGCAGCACAATGGATTTCATCAAAGAGTAAATTTAAGGGGGAATAATAAATTAGATCTCCTGAGCAAATATTAATTTTCAAAATTCAACAATATTAGCGTATTATCATCATTCTCGTATTTCCTTTCTTTTGATTTTTCTTTACCTCGCCATCTAACTTGCCTTGGAATTGCTTTTTTCTCTATAATTCATACTGACTATAAATATTTTGTAATATATAATTTTGGTGGCCAAGCTTAGTTTAGGTCTTATAGTTATACTAGGCCATCCAGTACCCTATCCAAGTCATATTATCTCTTTTTCCTATCTTGTATTATCTTTACTACCCTGGATCGCTTCGCTCCTCGATGGCGGCGCTTCGCGCCTTTCGCGTTAGAGAGAGGGCAGTAGAACCTCTGGCATCCAGGGTATATCTTTACATGTTGGTACGAATAAAGTGTTGTTTGCTTGTTGTCATCGTACATTTAGTGCAGATCATTACTTATGTAAGTCCTGATGGGGTGTCGTGCTGGAACGCTTGGGCCATTGTTCACGTTATATTTAAAATAACGAGAGCTAGTGTTTTACCAGGGTATCCAAACAAAAAGATGAAAGCACGAGGCCGCTTCGGCCGTCTTCTCCGTCTTCTCCTTCACTTCTCCATGTAAATCTTGTAGCTTAATTAGGTCCATCATTTGCATGAATCTTGATACCCAATGAGAGCACAGATGAACATCATTAGTGATTTGGATCACATATCCAAATCACTAGTGACGTTCATCTAGTGTTTCATTGGGTATCAAGATTCATGCATGTCAGTCCTCTTATTGACTAAAACGCTCATTCATTATTTGAGAAAGACATTTTCCACATGGATGAGATATGAATAAGGTGCTGTTAAATATGTTGTGTTAGTACTTCCGGTATTAGCTATTTCCGGTAGAGCGCGCTATGCATTATGGGACCCTTTTTGGCCATGTGCTTGGTCTTCGTGTAGAGAACCGCCATTTTTTGTTGTTAATGTTATATTCGGGTGATTTTGCATCAAAACTGTTAGAATCCGACAGGTATTGAGTACATCCTGTTTGGAAATTATTAAAGGTCCATCTAGGGTGCTCTATATGACCAATATAGTTTGCATATAATTGTTTTATTCTTCGTTAGGCTACGACGGTAGAGGAGCTATCAATCGCAGAAAATGAAGAATTAGAAGTTTTAGAGAGGGATGGTAAAGGTTGGTGCAAGGTGAGTATTGTTTGGAGAGACTTTTGCACTAATTGAACAGGTGTTTTGGGAACTGAAGCCTCTTCACACAAGAACTAGCTTATCTACAGAAAATTATTATTGTTGAAATTATCTAGCATAGGAAAGGAGCAGGTAAGACCTGTATACTAACTGAACTAGGCTGAATTTCAGCCGTCTCTGGTTGGTTCCTCCCGAGAGAGACGTCTGAATTAATTTAACGATAATGCCGTCAAAGCGGATTACAATTTTAATTTATGCAAATAAAACTGCCACGGCGGCTATTGCTGGTTTTCACTCAATCCCCAGAGATTCAAATGACAAAGGGCATGGCGGCCATGTTGGTGCCCCAACAAAAGAAGCTAACGAGCAATCTATTGTTTAAGGGCACCAACATGGCGGCTATGACGTCAAGTGAAAACCAGCAATAAAGACTTCGTTGGGTCACGAAAACAAACCCTTGAGAAATTATTTGATATTATGTCAAAATTAAGACTCTACCTATCTGCAGTCCATTTGCTTCTCAAGTGCCTCTTA
Source organism: Actinernus sp. WN-2022 (assembly GCA_030867875.1). NCBI lineage: Eukaryota > Metazoa > Cnidaria > Anthozoa > Actiniaria > Actinernidae > Actinernus > Actinernus sp. WN-2022. The sequence goes on from JAOWCC010001751.1 coordinate 10,518,928, forward strand.
AATGTATGCTGTGAAAACCTTTTTGAAGCAACAAATCGTTAAAACATTTGAGGCAATTAAACAGTGATCTTCGTCTTCCGTTTACTAGTAAAGTCTCTCGATCTGCTGTTCGGTTCGAGACGGATAGATTACCTTTGTAAATTTGTAAATAATGCAGCAGAAAAGAAGAAAATCATGGAAGGATATATGGAGAATTTACAAAGACGGAAGTACGAAGACTCTTTTACGGGAAAGAACAGTTCCTTGAAGAGAGTAGCGACAGTTTTACCACTGCGAGTGTGAATGAATAATAGATTATCAACAACCCCGAGGACGCGACTGGCGACGTGAAAAAAGCGTACATGTTTACAGGACAGTCGGCCGGTTATTTTGCAGGACACTTTCAATCCATTTCCAGTAAGTTGTTTTCCTTACGAATTTAAGGTCTTTGCCAAATACAAGCACTCCATTGAAACTCATCAACGATCAACCATCAAAAAATCAAAAAATAAAAAAATCTTGCCATCTTCTCTGATGAGTTACTTATGATAATTATGCGAAATTATAAAATATGAACCAATCAAAGAGCACTACCAAGTTTTCTGGTAGTGACGTTACTGGGCGGCATTATCGGCTATTGGATTCAGACGTCTCTCTCGGGAGGAACGAACCAGAGGAGACGGCTGAAATTCAGGCTGTAACTGAACATGAGGAGTTAACATGGAAAAATCTCGAGAAATCACTAACCAGAGAAGAGTCACCTTTTACTGACAATTTCAAGAACATAACTGGTGCTCTCTCCTCATGCTCGATGATCGAGCAGTGTTTGGCCTGGTTGCGATGGTTGACATAAAAAGAACACTGGTTCTTCAAGCATCCTTTCGGCCCTGCTTTATATATTAGATTTTGAAAAGTGACTGATTTTTTTAAGCGGCCACTCTTTTTACTTGGGCTTCCTGTGGCAAGCCCGAGTCCTAAAAAACTATTCTTGCACCCATCCCTTCAAATTATTTATTTGTGTTACACAGGTTCTGTTGTTGTGAAACTGCAAAATGTAAACGAACTGTTTTCATATGGCTCTGTTTTCTTTGTTCTTTTCGGGTGGATATATTTCTTAACACCTTAATCCTTAATCCCTATTTCTTAATCGTGCAACATATTCCCTTCGCACTTTCGTAGTACTAAATTTTAGGGTAGTATAATCACATGCTGTCGCAATCCGTAAGAGAATCAAGGGCACAGAATGAAAAAAACTATGAAGATTGACGATTTATCTGGCAACAACAACTAACTCATCCGGTGGTTTCTCATGGCGGCATTCAGTTGGAGAAAAAAATCTCAATTGGCCCAAAATATCCTGCAATTGACGTAACGATGACAATGTAAAAAATATCTTCTAAGGGAGCTGATTGGTTGGAGGCGAAATATCTCGACTTGGAAAATAAACACTTGCGAAAATTGACTCGGGCGTCCAAAGGTCTGGCCCGAGTAATAAATACTGACTAAGCAAGTAACGATTAATCCAAGTAAATAGAATACAAATAATGGTTGTAATGAGAAAGTGATGAGTTTTTCAAAAAAGTGGGCTGGGTCTTATAGTAGTGCTTGATTTCGCTTTTATTAAAGCTGCATCAAAACTAGTTTTGGCTGTGATTGGATGCATATGTGTTTGAGGTTATACTTATAAGCATTTCTCCCTGTTCTAGGGTCGAAACAAGACAGGACAGACTGGGTTCTTTCCAGAAACCTACATCGAGCTGCGAATTAAAGACCGGGCGTCTTCAGTGTCGACACACAGTAGTTCCGGCCATAGTGGGTCTTATACTGAGGGTAGTGTGGGAGGATCACCTGTGATTAAATCAGACTCTCGTCAGGATATAGCTTACTGTAAGTCTGTATGGCTAGCAGTAGTAAAGGAAACTTCCTCTGAAGAACAATGTTTGCTCTCAAATGTTTCTTATGGATATCCTGTTCGAGTTGATGATTGTTCATAGTTACCACAACATGTTTCTATAGAGTATAAAATACACCGTAAGACTCATTGCTAAGGAAGAATCATTCTTAGTCATTCTTGAATTTCACGGCTTGTAAAATCATAATTTTTTTCTCCCGACTTTTCGAACTTCGGAAACATGTCTTTAAATTGGTAAATATTAGAAGTATGCAAAAACATATTTCGCTTCACATGCACTTTGAATATATAAACTATGTACATCTACGGCAAAGAAATGTTTTATATACATGTGATGAGTAACAAATAGATGACATCCTCTTATAGATGCACAGATGACGTCACAACGTCTAGTTGCGTGACTGTTCTCGTCACGTTTTGACGTCGTTTGTGCATCTATAAGAAGAGACCCAGGGCAAATTGTTAATGACATGTATTAGTTTTTTATAATAATTAACGAACTTTCCCAATAAAACAGCGCGCGCGACCTTTTGACGTCATCTATGTATTTGGTTATCGACCAATCAGAGCGCCTTGTTTATTGTATGATCTGTTTTCTCGTCCTAGTATGTTTGGTAAAGGCTCTGTACGACTACGAGGCAATGAGTGAAGAGGAGATTTCCTTTAATGAAGGTGACATCATCCAAGTTACCAAAAAAGATGACAATGGTGTTGATGACGGCTTTTGGGAGGGACACATTAGTGGTCAGCATGGGGTGTTTCCTTGCCTTGTTGTCGAGGAAATAGGGGGGTCCTCTCCATCTAGCAGCACAGCAAATGAACCCAAGTCAACCCCGAACAATGAAGAGCAGCCCTACAATGATTTAGCACCAGCAAACACAAACACTACTTCCCAAAGAGCTGGAGAATATATAGAGCTACCGAAAGATTACGTCCCAGGAGTGTCTCTCCAACCAACCCGCCGAGCCCCACCGCCACCAAAGGGTTCTCCTAAGCCCACAAAACGGAGGGACTCAGGTGGGAGTGCGAATATGGACCCTATGGACCGTCAGAGGGCACAGACTGAGAATGTAACGACAATGAGAAAGCCTGACGATGGGTCTTCCTATGCAAGGTCAGTTTCGTATGAGTATCCACCAGCCTCCAAACAGGACTACGAGAATATAAATGCGTTCCCTAGTGGTGCGTCTAACACAGCAGACTATGTTAATGCCTGTGAACTACCGAGGGCAGGTTCTAGCAATGGGGCTACTGCTAAGCCTCCAAAACCACCTCCACCTACAGCGAAGAGTAGAAGAGCGTATCAATCCAAATCTTACGTTTGAGTGTATGATAAAATAATTAGAATTAAGATCGGTAATATTAGTTATTGTTAATAGAATGCGGTATGCTCTATCGTGGTTTCCGAGGCTCTACGAAGAAGAAGAATGAGGAAAAATACGAAACGCGAAGAGAGAGAGAGAAGACAAACGAAGGGTCCCTGGCCAGGGCCATTGTGAACCTCACTTCCATGTCAGCAACCTCGCTTCTGTGCCTACATTTCCGAGCCAATAGAAATCGTCGTTACATCAAATGTCCACGGTCGCGTCTGAATATGAGTGTAAGAAGCCAATCGGAGATGAGATTCTCAATGGCAGAGGCCAGGGATCTTTCTTCTCTTCGGGGTTTTCCTTTCGGGCTCCCTCGCTCTCTTCTGAACAGGGCCTTGGGTTTCATGTAGGGTAAATTATACTCCGACTGGGTTGTAAATCAAAGTATGTTAGTCGTGGTGGACTATTTCTAATTAAGAGCAACTCTTTTTATAAGGAAGAGAAGAGTTTTTGGTGAGAAGTAGTCTAGAAGTACATTCTTCGAGAAAAGTCAAATTTTGTTTAGGAATAATTTGTCTAAAATAATTACTGATTGCAAATGGACCATTCATAAGGAAATTGCAAGAGAAACGTAAGCATAATTTTATCATGCCTTTGCCTCAAATTTAGAAGAAACTACTGGCGAGTCACACTTTAGAATTTAACGTTACTGTTTTTCACTTAGAAGTAATCACGTCTTTAGAGTGGAGGCAATTAATACGGGAAACGAGTTAAGATCTTTATAAAATATTATCACGCGGCGATTGGTATTTCCTATGAAAAAATGGCTGTCCTAATTTGCACATTGTCCAGAAAATTGGCGTACTTGGTGAAGTAAATACCACCATTTTACGCCATACTAATATGGAGCAGTTTGGTGGAATTGTCTTTGATTGCTATAGACTGCTAGCAAGTCCTTTCTATTCCTTCTATTCATTTTTTAGAATGGCTAAACATGGTTCCAGCTAGACATGGTACACGTAGTTGGCTGGGTCTGTAAGTAGGGACTGCCGACTCTTTTGTAAGTTTTGTACCAACCTCGTGACAGAGCCTTCTCGGTCAGATCCATGATGACGGCTACTCCGAGAGAAGACCCTGGTAAAGGCTGAATCACGTGACCAAAAATCTCCAGAAATCCTGGAGATTTTAATCACGTGATGTGGGCATCCAACATGGCGGCCAAGCTAAATATGGAAATGTTTAACACGTGCCTACAAACCCGCATAGGTATCCCAATCCGGAGTGAGCGAGATGCGATTAACGGTATTTCCACGCGGCGTACGATGTAATGAAAACAGGTCTACTAAACGGCTCGAAATGGAGTTTACTTTGATAAAGAAAGTGGAAGGGTATTACAATGCTGCCAGGATGTATCTAAGCTAGAAGAGAATCATAAAAAGCCGTTCATTTTCCGTTAGCGTTGAAGCGAAGCGATCGATAGCACATGCTCAGGTCAAACGGCTTCTCCTGACTTTCCCACTGATAAAACTTACCAGAAAACTACCCAGTAATACACTTCATCTATTGCTCTACCTACACAACGTGTTTTAAGGTTCTTTAAAATCGTTTTATTGATAAAATTTGAGAAAATAAAACTATTTATATATATGAATCATCTCCGTGGTCTCGGCCTGTTTGGCCAATAAAAAGCATTGTTAGAACAACCTTTGTGTCATAACCGAAGACCCAATCACAATACGTCATAGTTCGGACTTTACCAGGGTCTTCTCTCGGAGTAGCCGCCATCATGGATCTGACCGAGAAGACCCTGGTTACGACCGTGCTGTCAAAAGGATCATATCTTTGACAGCGCCGCCTCCTAATACTCCCAAGGGACGCGTGGGTCAGACTCTCAGTTTTCGCCAGTCGATTTATTTTTGAGCAGCAGTGCAGTAGCATTACTGAAACCGCTAAAAACTAGTTCAGAATAAAAGGAGACGACGCCGTATCTGTATTCTTTGGTTTACATGATTATTGCAGACTTTGAAAATCACCGTTTAAGAATATAACAACTGGAACGTGTCGTTCACATTTATGTGGCTGGACTGATGGGAAATTCAACGGTACAAAACTTACAAATACAGACCCAGCCAGCCAACTATGCGTACCATGTCCAGCCATCTGGAACCATTTTTAGCCATTCTAAAAAAAATGAGGGAATAGTAGGGACTTGCTGATTGCTACAGAGATCGTGATCATCATTTGTAAACTAGCTAGAAAAATCACTAAAACGACGCTACTCTACACTGGGCTCTAAGCTTAGTTCGATTGTGTAGCTGATACTGTATGGGGATATAACAGAAGTATCTATGTGACTTGAATGCTGTTTTTTGGATTAGTAATGAATTAGTAATGAATTTTACAAAGAACAGTTAAACCAGTTTTTCTTATCCGTTTTTTTTTTTATTATCCAGTGAGCAACTGAATAGACTCGAAAAGTGGCCAGAGCCTGGAATCTGAAGGCGATGTTTATTTCTCGTCTCTTTTTGATAACCACGACTACACTTTTCTAGTCACACAAAGGAGAGAATATTTTATATTCCATTCATTGTAACCATTGAAGACTTTCTTCCTCTGATTGTTGCTATGTTACCTTTGGCTGTGCAAATATTAAGACAGGCTGAAACGTTGCGCACATTGCCTGCACCTATGCAGGAATGCAATCACGTGGTTGCACTGGCCCGGCAAAAGAATCTAAATTCGTACGAGATCGGTAGTGTTATTAGCAAAACCATAGTTAATAGAGTGGAATGGTTAGGAAACCCGGCAAACTTCAAAAGGGCTAACAAAGGCGCTGCGATTTAGGTTGGAAGGGGTAAGACAAAAGATTGTGCACGATCATAGTTCATTAGCGTTCCCTGAACGACTGAACTCACATGTTTCTATTGGCTGATTGATTAGCATGTTGGAATTTCTATTGTGTTTTGTGCACGGTGGTGGTTGAAAAAAGCTAACAAAGACATATAACAAAGAAGGTCCCTGAGTTTCCTAACCATTCCACTCTATTAACTATGGCAAAACCTGTATCGATTGCCGATCTTTCTAAAACAGCGTTTGGATGTTTGTTTGTTATCCAGTAAACTCATTCCCATGGGATCACGAGCGCAATTCGTTGGTTATTGAAGTGCTATATCAGCGCGTGACTGTTTCCAGTAAAGCCTTTCCCATGGGATCACGAACGCAGTTCATTGGTTATTGAAGTGATAGTGACTGTTTCCTGCAAAAGGGCTATTGTTGCGTGCAGTGTTGCAGAAAAATGTTGCTATGTGTATCAAGTGCACGTGCTGATATACCACTTCAATAACCAATGAATTGCGCTCTTGATCCCATGGAAAAGGCTTTACTGGAAACAGTCACCTGCTGATATAGCACTTGAATAACCAATGAATTGTGCTCGTGATCCCTTGGGAAAGGCTTTACTGGATGGCAAACAATCTGCAAAAACGCAGTTTTAGAAAGATCGACACTCGATTGGAGGTGGAAAATAGCATTTAGAAACAGGTTTTGCTAATAACATTGTTTTGCCGCCCAGCACAACCACGTGATTGTATCACATTGCCGGCTGTATTGCGAGCAATATTGCAGTGTCTTCGCACCAACACGTGGAATCAGGATGCTCATGTTGTTGTCTCTTGGTTCGACGCCACATGCTTTATTCATTTTTGTTTACGATACAAAGGTCAAAATTCGTCGCAATTTTTAACATGAAATGAATGAATCAACGTACATTTGTTTCCAAAACACAGTGAAAAGTCTGATAGATGGAGACAAACATTACGTGTAAAGCGGCGCATGCGTACTGTGTGATGCGCTGTATTGGTGTTGAAACCTTTCTTCTAGATGAATCTAACAAAATGATTTTTGCGTGCAAGAAATTTGCTCTTTGTGTACATACAGTGAAGAGAGACATAACGGTACGAGGTGCGCAGTACTTACGTCATAATGACGTCATCATTGGTAGACAAAAGAAACTTTTCGAACTTAATCGTGTTAATCGTCCCGTTTTTGGGTTCCATTGTGACAACCGTTATCCCCCCAAAAGTGCATACTCGGTGTTGAAATTCTTCAACAAATTGTTTTTTTTTACAACAAACTAAAAATCGGCAAGCGGTAGAGCCTTGAAGATGAGGGAAATTGTGGGGGAAAGTGATTATAGCGCGCGGTAAACGCAGTCTACTGTGGTAATGATAATCAGCCAATCAGAAAACGAGTGCTAGAATAAATTGAGTCAAAGCTATTTTAGGTTTGAAGCAATAGAATTTGATATGAAAGTGAGGTAGTTTTGCCTAACTAGCCTCGCTTTCATGCTTGTCCCTGCATGTAACTCATGTAAACATTACCAACTGCAGTAATCGAAGACTAAACTGAAGTTGCTTACAGCTTTGTGTCACGTGTGACCAGTAACAGACTTTCACAAAAACCTTTTCCTATTGGAGGCTGATACGGTTTGAAATCTACTAATTGTGATTAATAACTGAATGAATTTTAGAAGAGATTATGGAGAACATTTCTTAAGAAACGCAAACGGTAATAAGATAAATTGTGTAAATAAAAGTCTACTTTGATCACTTTTGTATCGTAGTTTAGTCATCTTGTGCCTTTAGAGCGGTTTTCAGTTGAGTGTAGTAAAACCAAACGCAAATTACCCACAGCCAGCCAATCATAGGAGCGAGTAATCACAAGTAACTCCTAAATGGCTTCCCTGTGAGCCAATGACAAACCAAAGCAAAGGTAAAACCAATTTGTGTTTGGTTTTACTTTGGATTCTGATTGGTTGGTTTACTTTCTCAGCCAATAGGAGAGCTTAGTAAATGCAAAACCAAAACACTTCCGACACTCAATTGAAATCCGCTTTATGAGTGAAGCGAGCTAAACATCTCTGAATTGTCTGGCAGCCGCCAAATGTCACGCGCATGCGCTTTTGATGAGCTCAGCGCGCGTGCCTCCCGTCAGTTTCCCGCTCAAATAAAAGAAAACAAAGGCAATCACCCTAATTGTAGGTTCGTATGTGAAATGTTTCGCCAAAAACAACAACTACTTTAAAGCTTAGCCTGAGACTTTAACAGATTTAGTTTTCTTCATTTGTAATTCACTGCGAGTTTACTAAGTTAGAAAATTACTCTCGTTCTGATGTCTCTCAGTGCGAGGCTAACCTTAGCCTCCCCCGCAGTCGTTTTTAGGGGCTCATACTCACTCTCCCCACAAAACGACTGCGGGGGAGGCTAGACTAAACTAGCAAAAACAAAGGATTGCCTCACTTTTAATCCATGATGGCCACCAGGTGAAATGAGTGAAAAGCCCACTTCCGCGATATGCTTTACTTGTCAAGCACAAAGGTTTCAATACGAGGCCCCGTGCTGAATTAGATTTACTCTTTTCAAAGAGAAAAGAATACATTTAATTTAGCACGGGGCCTCGTATTGAAACCTTTGTGTGTGAAAGTAAAGCATATAGCGGAAGTGGGCTATTGCCTTCGACGTGTCTTTAGTACGACTCCCATGATCCGATGCGCACGAAATGCGCTACCATGATTCCCTGCGCGCAAGACCGGCGCCTCTTTCGTTCCATAACAGGTACACGGATCTAGGAAACACATGCAGGCGTATGGATTTTCACGCCATTTAAGATACAGGCCGAGCTAGGCTTTCACAAAATGTAAACTGCTTATATCACATATCGGGATTTCTTAGCCACTGGAATACAACTAAATGTATCATAAATATCATGTCAACAAGCGTGTGTTTTCCGATTCCTTTTGGTTCGCATGACTATTTCAGTGGCCAAAACATGCTCCACTTTAGCCGCATGTCACAGCTGAATCGCACTAGTGCGTTGTGAAATCAGACGCTGATTGGCTGAGAGGAGTGGAATCACCACTGTAGACTACACGCGCTATTTATAACTTTGCACAATATCAACTAAAGTAATTCATCGGACTGTGCGATTCAAGGAAAATCACATGCATGCCTGACTCGGTAATTCCACGGAAAATTGCACTCGAAAAACGATATCGCCTCTTCTATCGTCTATTGCCCTCAATATCGGTTTCTCGTGCACGTTTTCGTGGAATTACCGAGTCAGGAACAGAAGAGGAAATCCCCAAAGGGTTTAATTTGGACCAAGTGCACCCACTCACCGTGCAGATGAATCAGTGCTAGCGCTGAAGTAATATGTAAAACACGAGGAGCTGTTTTAGAAGTGATTTCTAAATACAGTGAGAGGGGGTTGAAAACCGAGGATTTTGAACCCTCTCACTGTATTTAGAAACTCTCTTCTAAAACAAGCTCTGAGTGTTTTACATGGCTTCTCAAACTCCACTTTAATGATAAAATTAGCAATCTAAAAGTCTTGAAATGCGAGCTGTATTTGGAAACGATTTCTAAATACTCGTCATGGTCATGATTTCTATTGTATTCACCTGATGAATTATTAATGAGTTTGAGAAGAGCTATGTCAAACACGAATTGGAGTCTTTCATCAGGGGTTCCAAATATTGAGAAAACAAATGAAACCCGAGAGGCGTAGCCTCGAGGGTTTTATTGTTTTCGAAATATTTGGAATCCCCTGATGAAAGACGAACAATGAGTGTTTGACATGTCTTCTCACATGCGAATGCAAAACCGACAATTTACATACGTTTCTTTTCAAACTTCATTAGCAAGTATTGTTTACCATTTGACTGTTGTATCTAATTATTCAATAGATGGCTTATTATTCTTTTTTGATGGCAGTGATTTCAACAACATGTTGGTGGACGTTAACAAAAGATTCCTCATTAGCTTCTCTTGTTAGTTCCACCAACATGGCCGCCACGGCTTTGTCATTTGAATCTCTGGGGATTGGTTGCAACCCAAGAATACATCTTCTCCAGCATGCAGACCAAATCTTTTCGAAACCTTGGACGGTCATTCGGAAAGTCAACGGCGAGTCGTCCAGTCACAGAGAACGACGAATAAATTATCTCGTATCCACCTAAACCCAATAACTCGTTCTGCACATGCGTGCATCCACGAGTTAAATTACTATTGTGTTCAGCTGAGCTAAGCAAAATGCCGGTAAATACTTCATGGTAGTGTTCCATTCTATATAGTCTCCCTGTAATACTGTAATGATTATGCAGGGAGACTATATATGGAACGGAATACTACCATGAAGTATATACCAAAACGCCATCTGAGAGTCCCGATGTACACAGAAAAAAACGAAGTACACAAAAAAACACGAAGTACACACCATAAAACGAATAAATTAGCTCGGAGCACTAACCCTAATAACGTTCTGCGCTTGCGCGAATCCACGAGTGAAAAAGGACTTATAAACTGATTACTTTAGTGATTTCTCCCTTAAATTCTCCCTGTAGCCCGGATCCAGTAACAGCACAACCAGGGAAAATACCCTGGCTCAAAAAAGATAAGACCTCTGCTAGCTATATAAGCTTGCATTAGCAGGCCACTTCCAAGCGAATTGTCAGTTAGCTTTTAGCGTATTCATCCAGCTTTCAACTAGGTTGCCAGTGGCTCTATTTCCTCTAAATCATCTACATCCGGCAATAAATGTAAACAGAAAAACACATTACTATTATATTTCAGAATAATCTAATGCAGATTCTCGGTCGTTATATTGACTAAACTACAACAAAGTTTGCAGTCATTACAAGAAGAAATGTATGGGTTCGAAGCAACTTAAGAACGATGTGTTGAGTGTTTGACGTCACTTACGCTCAAAAATGACTAGGCGTTCGTCGCCCATGGAAACGGGTTCGCCCTGTAAACCACTTCTTTTATTACCACGCCTTCCTTTTTCTTTCTTCTTTTCCGGCCTTCTTTTTGTTTGTTCAAGTCACGCTCCATGATCACTCCTTTCAAGCCATCTTTCCACCTTTATGATGCTCCAACTCCTATATATATCACTCCCTTTTCTACTGTCTGCATCTCAGAAAACGTCACGATCCCATACTCTTTCTCGTATTAAATTCTACATTACGATTTTCACGCCATTCCTGTACGCAAATGATGCAACCAGCCCGCGTACATAGGTAACGGGTCACCTTCGGCCGTAAGAAAACGCACGTGCAAAACAAAACTTCAACACGCGAGGCACGCTGTAAATACCATGACGCCACACATTTTCCACAGCGTTCTAGTAATATTTCATGCCTTTTTCATATCGAATGTCGTGTAAGCACGACTCCACGTGTCGGCAATTCCGCATCGGCAACGCGTACAATAAATCCCAAATCTCTCGAAACAAAACTTCGCACATGTAATCAAAGTAATACAAATCCAGATAAGCCAAACCGTTGTCATACCCATCACTCTTGTTCTTCTTCTTCAAATAACGATAGCCGAATCCATTGTTCTGCGGCATTGAGCCTCGCTCACATAGGATTCTCGTGTGTTGTAGAATATAGATACACTGGGCGATAAGATGAATATTGTGACAAAGTTGCTGAAAGTGCTTGTTTTATTCCATTTTAATGATCAGGAAATCATTTTCCAACCAATAGGAATTGCCGAACACAAAACCTACGAAATTGGCACATTTGATAGGGTTCCTCACACGATTTTCTTTATAAACGACATATGGAACCACCATGGAAATCATTTCATCAAACTTTAATAAAATCAGAGAAAATGATACGTATCTTTTACTTTTTGGACAATTTTTGTGTTTAAACCAGTGAAATCAAGAGATTTAACGATATGCAATTAACACCTCACTTTAACACAAAAACAAACACCTGGATCTTCTCGCATCCATCCCACGTGGTACTATCCTCATACCTGTCAAAACAAATTTCCCACCACCGTCCCTTGTCTTCCCCGAAACCCTACATGTCACCACCACACACCCCCTCCACGTGGCCGTCGCCAGAGCGCGCCGGTCTCGACCACGCCACCATACACCATATAACCCCATGACCTTTCCCTTTGTTCTCCCTCACCACTGTCAGACCACCCATTGTCTTATCCCAACCTTCCGCACACAGCCTCCCTCTTCATCCACACCTGTCAAAAATCATTTGTTCACCCATCAAACTCCTAAAGTGGTTACGAAACGAATTTTTGGTCACTGATTAAAATTAAGATTTCAGTTGAAAATCCCTTCGATATGAGGAAGGATGGCGTTTTCTCTTTTTCACTATCTCATCTCGTTGCAGAGATATTCAGGTATTTCGACTATGCAAATTAGAGGATTTATGATGCCATTAGTTGTGCACAGCGGGAGACCCATTTATAAAGTGAATATCTCTGTAAAAATAGGGTACAAACTATTGAAACGTTTTGCACATGCATAGTACAAAGCAATACACACTGCATCATTTTGCAAACCACAATGTTGCCATGGAAACACTCTTGGCCCAAGACTCCTTGAATGAAGAAAATAAATCTCCGGATTTCTCCTTTGGCAAACACAATTTTATTGTTGTAGGTACATCAGAAATTTTGCCACAATGTAGGCATTATGTGTAACTGCCTTAGAGTAAATTATTTTGTATAACATAGACAGATCCTGCAATTTTATGTTATGTACTGAATGCAAGGACCAATTCGGACGAAGTGCAGGAACCGGATCACCTTGGATGGGATCTAATCAGCAAAAATATACGAATATCAAGACAAAATGAAAGGCTGATTGTACGGTACTGGGAATATATATAATTATTACCGATATTTCGGTTGGCACGGCCAACCTTCCTCAGGGTACACAAGTATATGGCAAGAAACCGTTAGTTACTAACGGTTTCTTGCCATATACTTGTGTACCCTGAGGAAGGTTGGCCGTGCCAACCGAAATATCGGTAATAATTATATATATTCCCAGTACCGTACAATCAGCCTTTCATTTTGTCTTGATAATTTTATGTTCAAGGTGAAAGGAGCCTGGATCCAATAGTGTTTCCATGACAACATCCTAGTTTGCCTATAATGATGTGTATTTTCCTTATTACTGTACATGTGCAAAGTTTCAATTGCCTTTTCTACCTACTCTATGCAGATGTATTCTTCATTTTGTGATTTGCCTTCAGGCTTTGTACAACCATTATGACGTCATAAATCCTCTAATTTCCATATTCGAAGAACCTGAAAATCTCTGCAACGAGATGAGAAATTTAAAAACAGAAAACACCATGCTTCCTCAATTCGAAAGGATTTTTAACTGAAATCTTAATTTCAAATACAAAAAAATGTCATAGGCACTTTAAGCCCCGCCCACCATCAGACACAGTATCCGACATATTAGTGTACTCATACTACTACTAGAACTTTCATCGTGAATAGAAACCGATACGCTGCACTTGCTATTAAAGTGCCTATCACCCTTTTGCAATTTTGATAGCTTATGAACCTAAGTTCCTCGTTTCATTCATATTACTCTAGTTTTATACAATTTACACTGGCTTCCTATTAAATATAGAATCAATTTTAAAAGATTAGTTATTACTTTTAAGGACATACATGGACATGCTCCGGACTACATTAGTGAATTAATTACCATAAGGAAACGCTCTCTCTACGCCCTGCACTCTAATTTAGAGCTATTATTACAGCAACCTAATGTAAAACAAAGGTAATGCTTGGAGATAGAGCATTCACAGCAGCAGCACCTGCACTCTGGAACATACTACCTCGTGACATCAGAGAGCAGAAGACATTAGCTAAATTTAAGAGTATGCTTAAGACATAAAATTATCTTTTTAAGGAAGCCTTTAGATAAACATTTTCCAAGAACATTTTAATAGTTTTAGCTACGTTTTAATAATTCATGATTTTTTTAGGAACATTCAAGAGAGATTTCTATTTATTGTACATTATGTACCTTATTATCACTTATTTTCGCGCGACTTTAATTTCGCGAATTTGGAATAGAAATATTTCGCGATTTTGACGAATCACCGTTTTTCAAGGTAATTAAATTTCGCGAATCAAGTACACTGGTGCTCGTTTTTTAAACTTCCATTTCTGTATTTTATTTAACCATAACGGAATAGGCTGGAAATTTCAGTGAAATTGATTGCGGAGATCGACGCTTCTGAAAAGAATGAAGCCATCATGAAGAGGCTAAAGCAGCTGATCACAGATAACTATAGGGAGCCAAATCCCGATGGCAAATTTGAAGACTGTTGTACTGAGGAAGTGTTACAGGAACTAATTCAGCAAGATGAGTCAGACGATGAGGAATAAGGACATGCGTTTGAAATTTGAGCCCTCCTACTCGTATGTAAACTCCTAGCAGACGGAAAACTTAAATAAAGGATTTTATAAAGGTCACTAAATTTCGCGTCTTTAATTTTCGCGGCACCTTTTTTTACCATAGTGAAGTTAGCAGGCTACTCAGCAGGCAACTCGCAAAATAACGTTTCAGACCATAACTCCGAAACTAAGCATCCAATCAACACGAAACGTGTACACAAACACAAGTGGCACACAACAAACAATATCACGTGACCAAAACAAATGACGTCATAGGTCACGTGACACATGAGAAAATAAGCTATATTACAAGGAATATCACCAATACAGACTCAATTAATGGTAGACGCATTAATGACTCGACACCAAACTCATATGCTAATCAGATGTGTTGACGTCATAGATCACGTGACAGTAAAGAATATTCGTAATAATAGTACGAAGTATCATTAATACAGACCTGAAATTATCAAATATTGATCAATCATCAAACACCTATATCATACGCTAATCAAATGTGATGACGTCATATACCACGTGACTACGAGAACTAACCACACCCATAATATCAGAAATCGCGGCTTTGTAGATGGACTAGGCACAGCCATAATATGGGAAATCGCGCTTTGTAGATGGACTAGCCACAGCCATAATATGGGAAATCACGCTTTGTAGATGGACTAGGCGTACTCATAATATGGGAAATCGCGCTTTGTAGATGGACTAGCCACAGCCATAATATGGGAAATCGCGCTTTGTAGATGGACTAGCCACAGCCATAATATGGGAAATCGCGCTTTGTAGATGGACTAGCTACACTCATAATATGGGAAATCGCGCTTTGTAGATGGACTAGCCGTACTTATATTATGGGAAATCGCGCTTTGTAGATGGATTAGCCGTACTTATATTATGGGAAATCGCGCTTTGTAGATGGATTAGCCACAGCCATAATATGGGAAATCGCGCTTTGTACATGGATTAGCCACAGCCATAATATGGGAAATCACGCTTTGTAGATGGACTAGGCGTACTCATAATATGGGAAATCGCGCTTTGTAGATGACTAGGCATACTCATAATATGGGAAATCGCGCTTTGTAGATGGACTAGCCACAGCCATAATATGTGAAATCGCGCTTTGTAGATGGACTAGCCACAGCCATAAAATGGGAAATCGCGCTTTGTAGATGGACTAGCCACAGCCATAATACGAGAAATCGCGCTTTGTAGATGGACTAGGCATTTCGCGGGACTTTAATTTCGCGAAATTTTTTAAATCGCGAAAATCGCGAAAATTAAGTCTCGCGATAATAAGGTAGAAAAAATATAAGCATATACCGTGAACAAACATCCTGTAAAAACACGTTGGATCCGAAGTGAGGACCTATGCAGCCAAAAATATGAAAAATAACGAATGAAAAGTCCGAAGACTACAGCAAAGCTGATATACAAGTAAAATTCCAACACAAAGCACTACGGTTAGCTAGGCCTGACATGAAAAGCGCTCGGACTAGATTGCAGCCATAGACAGCTGTTTCGTTCTTATTAGAACTCGTCAGTATATATGGCATAGCAAACAGAACACAGGCGTCGGTGCCAATGCACTACCAACCCGGGACTGCGCTAAGAAGCATCTAGTTTCGAGCGACAGAAATGTTTGGTTATCGGGTCACACGTTATTTAATACGTGTGGCGAAAAGCCAAAAACCAAACAAATCCGAACCTAACATGTCAGTGCCTTGTGAGAAATAATTATGCTGGCCAGACTAGCTTTATAAATGATGAAAATAACAGGAATATTCGGATCCATATAAGACCTAAGGTAGTTACTTTTACTATTTTAACCTTTGATATTAGTTATGGTAGTATTTTAGTTTGCATTGTAATGCGCATTTAATCATATACCCATGCATGCTAATTTGCGCACTATAAATATTAAATTAAATTAAAGTATTAAACACAAGGAAACAGTAGAATACAGGGGAACACTGTAGAACACAGTAGAATACAGGGGAACACTGTAGAACAGAGTAGAATACAGGGGAACACAGTAGAATACAGGGGAACACAGAGGAACACAGTAGAATACAGGGGAACACAGTAGAATACAGGGGAACACAGTAGAATACAGGGGAAGACAGTAGAATACTGTAGAAGACAGTAGAATACTGTAGAAGACAGTAGAATACTGTAGAAGACAGTAGAATACTGTAGAAGACAGTAGAATACTGTAGAACACAGTAGAATACAGGGGAAGACAGTAGAATACAGGGGAAGACAGGGGAAGACAGTAGAAATAGTAGAACACAGGCGAAAACAGTAGAATACTGGGAAACACAATAGAATACAGGAGAAATACAGTAGAATACAGGACATTATCCTATAAATATTATATTTCAGCCAATCAGAGCTCAGCTTTACTATATGAAATACAGGGCGGTATTTCATGGTTTTTCTATGAAATACATAGAGGATATTACATGGCTGCTCGGAGATACGGATTTTATTTTGGAGTGTTGATGAAATATCTTACGAGTGAGCGCAACGAACGAGTTACTATTTTAACCTTAGATATTAATTATGGTAGTATTTTAGTTTGCATTGTAATGCGCATTTAATCATATACCCATGCATGCTAATTTGCGCACTATAAATATTAAATTAAATTATGGTATTAAACACAGGGGAACACTGTAGAACACAGTAGAACACAGGGAAACACAGGGAAACACAGGGGAACACTGTAGAACACAGTAGAACACAGTAGAACACTGTAGAATACAGGGGAACAGTAGAATCGGCAGGGAAACACTGTAGAACACAGTAGAATACAGGGGAACAGTAGAATACAGGGGAAGACAGTAGAATACAGGGGAACACAGTACTACAGGGGAACACAGGCGAACACAGTAGAATACTGTAGAACACAGTAGAATACTGTAGAACACAGTAGAATACAGGGGAAGACAGTAGAATACAGGGGAAGACAGTAGAAGACAGTAGAATACAGGCGAAGACAGTAGAATACAGGGGAAGACAATAGAATACAGGGGAACACAGGCGAACACAGTAGAACACAGGGGAAGACAATAGAATACAGGAGAAATACAGTAGAATACAGGAGAAATACAGTAGAATACAGGACATTATCCTATAAGTATTATATTTCAGCCAATCAGAGCTCAGCTTTACTATATGAAATACAGGGCGGTATTTCATGGTTTTTCTATGAAATACATAGAGGATATTACATGGTTGCGCGGAGACTTGTTAGTACGGATTTTATTTTCGAGTATTGATGAAATATCTTACGAGTAAGATATTTCATCAACACGAGAAGATAAAATTCGTATCTCCAAGCGGCCATGTAATTTTCTGTTTAATATATAATTATCGATGAAATACCAGTTTCAATCTCTTACTAAAAAGGCTAGAAATCTTTGAAAGCCAGTCATATTTTCAAAAGTGATATCTTCAATGATATTTTCACGTGTGAAGATATCATTTATATAGTCTTCACGTGTTAAGATATCACTTTTAAGAAAGAAATATACACTGGTATTTCATCGATAATTATATATCAAAGAGCGGTATGTCATGGCTAGGTCAAGGCCAATCAAAGTGCAAGAAACTTCGCGCCCTTTCTCTATCAGCCAATAAGAATTCAACATTTTGAATACATAATTAGGATGCAGACGCGCGCGGCCGCTACTCGAAATTTGTGTTTTCGGGCGAGAAAATTCGCAGTCTATCGTCCGGTAAGTTACTTTGTTTTCGTGATAAATCTTCCCGTAAATTTGTTATTTATAGGAAAATATGGTTATTTCATGGTTTTCTATGGAATACCGGCGAAAATTTCACTCGAAATTCATATTATTTTGGTATCTCGTTGTATACCAAATAATACAAATTTCTCGTGACATATTTAACAATTATTCATCGAAGTGGAGGTGAATAGTGGTGGATATTTACCGAGCCGCTTCGGCGAGGAACTTATCACATGACTAAATCAGTCAGTTTTGTCAATCCGATTCAGTGAGTTTGAAAACAGTGCCCTAGCTACGAAAAGCCTTTTAATTGGAGCCCAAAATTACACAGAATGATGAAAACTGAAAAAGAAGCTCTATACACTAATGCTAAAACTTGATTGACAATACACGGAAGCACGTAATGTTCAACAGTTCATTTTGCCTCATGGACTTCACGGCGTGGATCAAGCGGGCGCCGGTTTTCGTACCAAACAAAGTTTGCAGGAGATCAAGACGTGTTGCATGAAAGGAGTATATTTTAGATTTCTCTTTAAAATCTAGAGCTACAAAGCATGGAAGTCATCACTCGGGTCATCAGTTGTTTTGTACATTCTGTCTTCCAAGGACTAGAATATAGTTCTTCGTCGATTCGCCGTGTGTCATGCCTCATGCGGTCGCATACGGACGGCAGGTTGTTTTCATCAGACACTTAAGGTTACCGGATACCTTCAAAACGAAAAAGATGGGAAAATATTTTTCTCGCACAGAAATGTAGTTTTAGTAGTAGTGTCTTATATACCAAAAACTCCGTTCAATAAAAATTAATATTAACGGAGAAATACCAAAAGGAAGTTTTTAACCGGAAGTAAAAGGTTCTTTTTGATTGGCAGCAGATCAATAAACACATGACAAGTGCTCACTCGCCCGTAACGACGGTGTGGGGAATAGCTATCGGCACATATTAAATTCATTTCATATACCAATGTTTACGTTTATTGAAAGTTTTTCCACACACGATTCCACAATTCCATCGGTTGTTGGCATTATATCTTACAAAAAGCAAGCAGGATGCCCTTAGCTTGAAAAACAAAGAAAAAAGAAAAGCAAAACGAGGCCAAACACAATACGAGTCCTCGCAAAACCCGACAAGCGTTCGTATTTTCACTTTCAGACAGAGTGCCGAGTGGTCCACATCAGAACATAAAGAAGAATTGATAAGAGCCAGCAGAGAGAATATTTGTTTCCAAGAAAGCTTAGATCGAAACGTAGTCTGACGGTGACCCTGAATCGGTTGAGCCACGATTTCGCCGTGGAGTTTCAGACGCCTGCAAATCGCTGTCTCCTCTACTAACTATGCTGGCATCGAAGGCGTCTCTGTAGGTGTTCACCTTGGCTTCGCCCCTCGAGGGGAAACCAGCCGACTCTTACCGCTATCAAGTCACACAAAAGAGAACAAACATATTCTCGATGCGGCGTGTAGCTTTGATCGGAAATCAACATTGGCGGGAAATCTTGACAGATAGTTGAACTGTGATGAGAAATGATTGGCTAAGAGCTTGCTAATTGTTGGAGAGGCGGGGCTTCAGATTTACGCACGACAGACGGGTAAATTTTTTGAAGTGCTATTTTCTCGCTTTCGATTTTCAATCAAAATAGAGTTTTAAAAAAGCTCCCAATCAAGAGAAATTTATTCGATTTGTGCGAAATTTTCACAAAATGTCAATTGATATCTCCGCTGCAAAAGGGTGTCGGCGAATTGGGAAATTCTAAAGATGGAGCTCTTGACGGCGTTTCTCGCATATCTACTCGAATTATTTTTCGCCTTTTCACGGAGAGCATGATAACTTTTGAACTAAATCGAATTTTGAAATTCCCCGACACCCTTTTGTAATACGATTCCTCTGAAATACGACAAAGCAAACAGATTTTTAAACTTTAAAATATTTTCGGAGTCGGAGCTTCTGAAAGCCATCTCACTAGATCGGTGAAACGGGATAGCAGAAAATTCGAGATTTTCAAAGAACTCAAAACTTTTTATGTATTCTTGTAGCCAATTTTATAAGCTTTAAAATGATACATGAATGATTTATCTACGATGTTTCCTCGAGGCGCTACATAATTTTGACTGGAAACGCACCCTGAAGGTATCCGGTAACCTTAAGAGCGAATGCCTGTAAATATCGAGCAACTGGTGGCCAAACTCGAAAATAATAATTTGCTCATATTAGGTCTACAGATAGGTATTACCAAGTAAATAAACGTGCTGGAGTTTGTTTTTCAAAAAACCACCCGAATTTCGAGAAAATCGAGAAAATCGATTTTGGCTGTCGGCAGCCTCAAAACAGCCAAATTCCAAGGTGAAATTAGCAGGTCTCAAAACTTCTCTCGTATGCAAAAGTGAAGCAACCTTCCAAAAATCTGTCCCAATATATCGATTTAGGAAGGGTTCAAGGAGGATTGAAAGGGCTTCCCATGATCCTTTGCAACCAAATATATTATCAACGACAAAAATCACGTGACTTGCTCATTTGAGATGGCTGGCGTTCGGATAAGACCGTTCTCTGCTAGTCCATTTGACACTCGCGAACTTATTTATGACTATTTTATCTATTATATGGATCAAAGTACAAAGAAGTTCACCCCAGTACGAAGTTTTCCATGTCTGGAGGTTAATTTTTCCAAACGGGTTGACAACCGAGTTTGCTGCCGGCCGGAGAGTGGACTTCCGTCTACCGAGTTTGCTTAGGGGCCGACCATTTGACTTTTGAGGGGGGGAGGGGGGGGTGGGTGTTCTTGTCTGTGCTCGATTTTTTTTTTTTTAGCAGTGTTGTTGCACGAATTTTTTTTTTGCGAAAAAAGCGGAGCCAGAACAAAGCTTTTCCGCTTGCAGGATATTTTTTTTCGCCACCGTTGGCTTGCAGGTTATTTTTTTTCAAAAACACCCACCCCCCCCCCCCCCCCCCCCTCAAAAGTCAAATGGTCGGCCCTTTACCGAGTTTTGTGCCGAGACTGGAGAGAGAAGCTACTGATTTTCCACTTTCAATATGTGGTCTTTTACCAATATTATCTTCATGCATTTGAATATTAACACCTAAGGATAAATCAAACAGATTCCCCTTCACAAGTAGCAAAGATTTGCAAAATCATCGTGAGTGAATTCGACCGTGAATTCGCAGCGGTGGTTTGAGAATATCCGTTTCGCGCCAAATTTTAACGGTTAATGCAGACGTGATTACTCCAGCAGAACGTGAGTACATTAGAATACATTTGAATACTGAGTATTGTTGAACACTTGAATAAGATATCTGATACATAAAATCTCTAAGGTATTCAGTGATTTAGGAAGAAACTTCAATTCATGAGAAGGTCAGTCACCTTGAACTTTGAACAATGGACGCTATTATGAATTCAAGCATAACAAAACGACTTCGCATGAATTAATGCAACGACAGTTGTCTGGAAAAAAACATTGTACCACGTAATATGAGTAATAAAGAGACGATTGGTATATAAAAGATTCTCCTTCAATTCCTAAAAGAGAAGAAAATCGCTTGTAATAGAAGGGAATTTTTGCGCGAACCTCTCCTTTCAATCTCTGTAACTTGTAAAAATAGCATGTGAGCGCTCAAAGTACCACGGGAAGCCCTTTCAATCCTCCTTGGGAAGGGTTTAACATCTCATTCGGGTTGAAATTTTGATCTTGGCAATAATTTGAGTGGCGAGCAATCACAATTTAGGACTAGTATTTTTTCAACCGGCAGAAATATTGATTCCACATCAAAATCGCGATGGAAATTTTATCCATGTGCCTCACCTTCGCTTCATACGAAACCCTCGAATTTGGAGAAATTTTGAATACAATTCGAGACATTTGCATAATATAACTCTTTGTTATTGTCCGACTCTTTGCAGATTCCGTTACAAAGCTAACTTAGGACGTGAATATCGAGCTTAAATTGAAACCTGAGAATTGGAAAACAACTTACCTCAAGGGTATGGCATTTGCAAACTTCTACTTCATTTTTTCTTGATTTTAAAGACTGTTATAATAAAGTTGCCCCGCAAGTGATTGACAATTGACAACCGCAGAAGGTCAATTAACAGTTCATCCCGAAACTTCACGTATTCTAACTGACAGTACATATTCTTTGACCGATTATGACCATTACAATGTCCTGTTGGCCTTTTGAAGGTTATTCAAAAACTTTTGCCTCTAACAGAAACAGTAATTTTAAAGATAAACTGAACAGTAGCAGTCGACACTGCATAGGCACGATGGTCAGCCTGAGCAAAAACTCGGCTGTAGGGGTGCCCCCGGGTGACCGAGCTATTTTTGTAAATATACCCTTTCTTATTTTTTCCTTTTTTTAAGGTCACGAAACGCACTTTCTAAATGATGTTTTGTCTATGCTTCCAATATATAGTTAAACGCTATAGCAACATATTTACCGTGTTTTAAGCCCCGGTCAAACGTCACCTTTTTATTCTACCAGGAGCTAAAACTGAGCGATTTAAAAAAGGTGCTTCCGTGTTACTTTTATCATCATTTTTATATTGAATGTAAACTTTTTGAACGGAGACTATTATTATTCCTTAGTGCATGCTAAAGTGGAACGTATTTCATTTCCAAACCATTAGAGGCCATCAGAAATCAATTGAGAGTTTGTTAACATGCTTAGTTTTTAGGTACGCGTACGGTACTTGGAAGATGCCCGCGCGCCGCCCTTCAAAAGCGGCACGCGCGTGACGCTATGCCGCGGTGTGTGTGTAGTGATGGCGTTTGCAAGTCTTGCTTAGGCTCCGATTTAAAAAATTAAAACAGACTTTGAAATATTGGGCAGAAATTGTGGTATATGTTAATCTACATGGAGATGGGGACATTCAAAGCATGTTACCATATAGAGGGAGGGGTGTACATGTATTTTTGTCCAAGCAAAGTACAAATTCCGCTCCTAATAAAACATGAACAGTGCCTTATGACTCTTCTTCACAGCTAAATAGTCTCTATCATTCATTATTTCGTTAATAGAAATAACGTTGCTAACATAACCAACTTTTTGTGCATTCTCATGCAATATTTCTATCTGGCCAATAAACGTAGTGTACGAAGCTATACCCCACACTGTCAAGTCTGCCATACCGTGTATAAATAGTGACATTAATTATCGCAGTGTATGGAATACATACTATAGATCATTAATAGAATATCCATAATGTACGGCGGAGAGAGAGAAATCCCGATTACCAAGGTACGAACCAAATTTAAGGTCCACCCGCACATACAGATTTAAGTCCTTCCTTAAATCTTCATATTTTCTAAATTTGAATAGAAAATGGACTTCGTCCTCAATGTCTGTATTGCATACTCTGAGGGCACAATCTTTCCTCGATACTTTTATACGGTGTTGCATTATAATCTTCCTCAGTTTTTCTATTTCCAAGCAGTAATTACTTATTCTCATCTAAGCTGATTTAAAGGTTCTATATGTTCGCAGCTTGTTTGCCTTGCCGGTTACGAGTCATTTATCTCCCTTAGCCAATGTTGTTGTTCTATATCTTGGATTCTTTGTTTTATATTATTGATAAGTGCAGGGGAATTATTGGTGTTGTTGTCTTGATATAGCCAGATATTGCCGTAGCCGAGGCGAAGTATTATTTCTCTTATCTTCTGGGCCCAAACCATGAGCTTAGATATATGCCTAGACTCGATAAAAGCACTATATGATAGCTTTGTTTTATCAGCGTTCACTGCGTCTTGTAGGTTTAACGTGTACTTTATGCTGCGCAAAATTTCTTCGGATTTACTGAAGAGGGAATCTGCCAAGTTCCGCGCGACATTCATTGTTTGTTGCAGTCTTACTTAAATAAAGGGACAAAAGAATATACGTATACAAGCAAACAAACGCAGAGACAAAACTAGACAAGACAGAGAGTACAAGCAAATAGAAAACACGCCTGGCATAAGTTACCTCAAAATCGATCACTAAAAGCGAGCCAAAAATATATAAACCAGCACATCTTGTTTAATTCGCTGTCAAATTTAACGAAATTTTCGTATGTTAATATTAAAATGAAATAACGTCTTTAGGATCAAACACGTTTGTATATTGACGTTGGTGTGACGTCATAACGAACGACTCCTTTTAAGGTCAAATTATGCGTTACCTATACGTTTGAAATAAAGCATGTTATCACAACAATATAAATATGTGTTTTTTATTGCCGCAATTTTAAAGTCTCTACGATAAATATTTGCGGAGTTATTAAGAACTGAAGTTTCCTGTGACGTCACATTTTCTGACGTCATGGGTCTGACATCAGTCATGCTTTCTATATTGAAGAAACATAAAAAGACCATATTGCGGCTATTCGGTGTACAGTAAGTACAGTTCCTCTTTAAAACCCGAAAAATACTTGAATAGTTATTTTTAAAAGATGTTTTCAAAAGTATATGACGTCATAATGACGTTTCCTCTTTTTCACTGGGAATTTTAAAGTATTTCCTCTCAAAAATTGAAAATTCTAAAAACATACGGTTGTGGGTACCGATTTACTCTTTTGATTGCTAGATTTTCGTAAACAAATACTTTAAACTCTAAAAGATGAATGAAGAAGTTATTTTGTAAATGGTTTTGTATTGAATATTTCCCACCAAATTTAAAATTGCCAAAATTCAACATGTTATAACTTTTCTCCCTCTTAACCAATCGAACTCGGATTTTCGGTTTCTTTGTTGATGGGAAATCGAAAATATGATGGGAAATCGATGGAAAATATGATGGGAAATCGAAAATATAAAATTTACTGATGTTCAAGGTAATTGAAAACATCGAGAAACCTATTATAAATGGATACATGACGTAACTGTGACGTCATCAAGATGTCTACGGTAGATCAAATCATCGGATTTTGTTTAGGTCGTCGGTCTTCATCATCCCACAAAAATTCAATCTTCTATGTTGGAAACTTTTGAAAAAATAGCAAAGTGATAGATTTTAGGGTCATTTGTGCCAAGCGTGAAACGCGTCAGATACAATTATTTTTACCCCTATAGCAGCCATTTACAAAATTGTATGTGTACTTGTTCTATCGGATCTCTATCTGTCGGCTCGCACTAATTGGCTCATAAACACTGAGCTAACCGGGAGGGGGTTATATGGAATCCCACATGGACATCAAGTGCTTTTAATTTCTTATAAAGAACATTTCTTCGTCATTTGAAAGCACAGGAGGCCCATACTGAGGTGTTTACAATTTGTAAGAACAAACCAGTTGGGGCGAGTGTTGTGTTATTGAAACTAGCAGTCAAACAGGACCGTTCGAAAAGGTGATGTTTACAAATGCTATCAGAAAATCCCGCAGGGGTATTTGAATGTTTTTTTAACAGGAAACTAGCGTTTTCGGCCAGGGAAATAACTGCCATTTAACAAGGGAAAATGTTAAATGCCCCGCTATATATGTCGCGGGGGTCGGGGAAGGGGGGAGGGACGTGGTTTTAATTGACTGCTGCATAACCGAGGATTCCTGTTTAAATATCAAATGGGATGATCATTTCATTTCCTGGAAAACAGAGTCCAACGACCGACCGGGATTTATTGTACCATTTGAACGTTTCTCCCGATCTATTAATGAGTATTATAATTATAATTTACTGCGTTTTTCGATTCGTATCGTTATTATAATAATAAAAAGCGTTAAAAAAGGTATGTGATATACGGACAGTCAGGAGCCCATTACCCGGAGAGCCCATCTCCCATACTATATCTTTGAGTTGGCGTACATGTAGTTTATTTTACACATTGGGCTATTTATAGAACCAGATTTCGTTGTTTTATAGACAATGTACCTTCTTTTGCTAGAGTGCGAACACTGAACGCATGAACGAACGATACAGGCTATCATGTCTCCGCCGTTATCATGCTATTCTTTCGAACAAAGAAAAGTATTTATTCTTGGGGGAAAAACGTTTATTACAACACAACGATACGAATCGAAAAACGCAGTAAATTTTAATAATACATCATTCACGCTATATCGCTATTAAATTGGACGCGCCTGCGGTTATCGTGATGTTATTAATAAATGGTGAGAGGAGGGGGGGGGCTCCGCTAACTGAAAAATACCTCGTAGACTAATTTAATATTTACCGATTATGCCAAGAATAATTGGAAGAGCAAAATAAGGAAACGTCGCTTTAGACAAAACAGCATTTAGAAACAGTTTTTCGTGACCTTAAAATACAAGAAAAACAAGAGGAGAGTCTATTAAAGAAACAGCATATGTTTACAAAAATAGCTCGGGCACGGAATATTGTCCCAGTCACGCAACACTGAGCGATGCATGTCGACTGCTACTGTTCAGTTTATCTTTAACATTACTGTTTCTGTTAGAGGCAAAATGTTTTGAATAACCTTCCAAAGACCAAAATGATTTTGCACGTGTTGCTGATGTTCAATTTGTTTTATCACAGTTAGAATACGTGAAGTTTCGGGATGAACTGTTAATTGACCTTCCGTGTTGTCAATCACTTGCCGAGCAACTTTATTATACCCGTCTTTAAAATCAAGAAAAACTGAAGTAGAAGTTTGCAAATGCCATACCCTTGAGGTAAGTTGTTTTCCTATTCTCAGGTTTCAATTTAAGTTCGATATTCACGTCCTAAGTTAGATTTGTGCTCGAAATCTGCAAACAGGTGGACAATAACAAAGAGTTAATAATGCAATTGTCTCGAATTGTATTCAAAATTTCTCCAAATTCGAGGGTTTCGTATGAAGCGCAAAGTAAATTACCCATTCCAGATTTTACATATGTGTTAGCTCAATGTGTAAACACTTCATGGACAGCTTTTTAGAAAAATCGAAGGTGAGGCACATGGATAAAATTTCCATCGCGATTTTGATGTGGAATCAATATTTCTGCCGGTTGAAAAAATACGAGTCCTAAATTGTCAAGGGCACCCAACGAAGTTTTCGGTTAAAAAGCTGTTCGGGAGAGTAAGTTAGCCTAAAACTTTCGGATTTGAAAATATTGTCCCTAGAAAATTGTTTTCTGAAATACTGGCTAGAAAATTTGTTTTCAATCCCTAGAAAATTATAGAAGAAAAGGGAGACTAAAAGGTTCCCCTAAAATATTCGTACGTCCCAATTCGTCTGATCAATAGAGTCAGAACAGGAAAAAAGAATCCCTAAAAAATTCGTACCTCCACAAAACTTTGCAACATGAAGTTACTTGAGCTAGAAAAAATATTGTTATGTTCTAGACTACTAACAAATTCGTAGGCCGGGAATATTTTGCCATAGTATTTTCGGTTGACGCGATTTCCACCTAGAAAATCCGAACAGCTAATCGCTTTCTAGAATACATAAAAAGACATAGTAGGTGCCTTAAAATGGCTAGATAAGCTGCAGACAACCGGTTTCAAACGAATTTCAAAAAGTGCCCTTGAATTGTGATGGCTCGCCTCTAGAATTATTGCCAAGATCAAAATTTCAACCCAAATAAGATGTCAAACCCTTCCTAAATCGATATATCGGGACAGATTTGTGGAAGGTTGCTTCACTTTTGCATACGAGAGAAGTTTTGAGACCTGCTAATTTCACCTTGGAATTTGGCTGTTTTGAGGCTGCCGACAGCCAAAATCGATTTTCTCGATTTTCTCAAAATTCGGGCGGTATTTTGAAAAACAAACTCCAGCACGTTTATTTACTTGGTAATACCTATCTGTAGACCTAATATGAGCGATTTTTTTTTTTCGAGTTTGGCCACGAAATGTCGATTTTGCTCGATATTTACAGGCATTCGCTCTTAAAGCTTGATCAGATTTCCTTGCTATTCTCATCCTCTACGGCACCTGTAGAGAGTCATACTGAACCGTACATTCCTCAATTAACCAAGAGTAGTCGAAAGGGACGGCGTTGGATGGAGTTTTAGCATCTGTATAAGACTCAACTTTGTCAGGTTTGTGCTCCACATTTTGCTGTATTTTTTATTTCCATTTCTATTTCAACCTCTATTTTGTGCATCTAGAAATATTTAAGACAGGATTTATTTAAGTTCTCCGGCTTAAATCTACCAAACAATAGTTTTTAATTGAGCTTAGTCAGCCAAAATAGACTGTTTTGGCGAAAATGATTGTTTAATATCTCACAAATTGTGAGCAACTCAACTTTGTCCACAGAAATGAATGTTGTAATTCGTACTTTGAGATTGTTTTGAGTTCAATAAAACATCGGCTTGTTCCTAAACTAACAACTCATTGTCGTTTCTTACAATACTGTAGCTGGTTCTTCGTCGAATTGAATTTAGTGCTCAATGTTTTTAGAAAAGTGTAGGAATTATTTCGCCGAGTTTCAAATTGAGTTCAAGGCCGGCATAATTTGCCATGTTTCTATAGAGTTATAGAAACACGGCTTTCAACCAATCAGAGCGCGTATTTTCTGTGGGTTATTTTATAAATAACTTTAGATATATTCGGTACACAATATATATCATATATGAAGTACCTACCTTGTTCAATTATTATTTCGCTGCCTTGGAGCGGAAGTAGCTACCACAATCAGATTGTCATGTTGTCAAAACACCAGTGCTGGCGTTGTGATGTTGTTGAGAGTGAAAACATCAAGTGTACTCGCTGTAGAATGGCCAACTACTGCAGCAAAAAGTGCTTAAGTGACGACAAGGTTCGACACCAGGTCGATTGCGATGCTGCCGCCATTAGAAATCAATGTAAAGATTGTGGAAAGGAAACAAGCGACACGAAGCAGTGTTCTAACTGTCTACAGGCTTGGTTCTGTGGGCCAGAATGTCAAAAACGAAACTGGAGTGTTCACAAAGCGCAGTGTAAAGAAGTTTCTCAGAGTACAGTTGAGTTAGTGAAACAGATTAAGGGCCGTTTTAGAATACGGGGGGACGCGAAAGGAACTCGATCTGTGTACTATTTTGGTAATTCTCCAGCCAGTGATCTCATCAATCTGCAAATGAACGAAGGATGGGAATATTCAGATGCATTAAACGTT
Organism: Actinernus sp. WN-2022; assembly: GCA_030867875.1. Lineage (NCBI taxonomy): Eukaryota > Metazoa > Cnidaria > Anthozoa > Actiniaria > Actinernidae > Actinernus > Actinernus sp. WN-2022. Next base: position 10,548,130 of record JAOWCC010001751.1, read on the forward strand.
CTGATGTGTGGTGTAGGAGAACCTAGAAGTGTCTGTCTGTCCATAGCGTCTCTACCAGACAATTACGAAGGAAGGGTGACCTTCGTGTTGAATGATATCTGCGCATGTGCACTGGCAAGGACTGTTCTTCTCTTGTACATGATGTGCAAAGGTTAGTTGATTAAGACTAGGTTTACACTAGAACATAACTGTTCGGATTTGTATTGCACCAGTCAAAGTAACACCCCCCCCCCCCCCCCCCCCCACCTGGGACATATAGGTGGGAATTTGTTCTGGACAGCTTGCAAATACTAACAAATGCCCCTTCATGGGGGAATGCAATTTCACAAAATAAGAGCAAATGATCCACCTGTAAAATTCAAAACTAACTTAGCAACTGATTTTGTTTGTCTTCAAAGATGAACTAAACCAAAATAATCCCTCAAACATAACTGAATAAGTGCTAAGTTATCTAAAACAGTTGTCTAAATCAATCGATGGCTCATTTGAATATGAATAGAGTGGTTATAAATACCTTGTCGTCATAGTCAACATGTATTCCCCGAGCATTGCATGCACATGTGAACCTCTGCACATAAATAACTGCCACCATCTTGGATAGAGCAACTACCAGTCCCCAGCCACATACTAATTAATGGACAGGGATTATAAAATGTGCAAATCTCTGACCTAGTTGGGACACAACAAAGCTCTACATGGTTGGGGGGTCAGTTTACTTTGACTGGTGTATAAGGAATCTGAAATGTTTTGGCTACGAAAGGTTTACATAGAAAACATGAATCCAGAACCAAAACGTTCCGTGCTTTTTGAGGTACTACAGTCCTTGCAAGTCGCGTGTCGAGTCGGTTTTTACAATGCACCGTAGCGACATGTGATTATGCCAATGTTTGTCACAAAACTATCCTGTCACGCACGCTTGTAAAACTTATAAAAGGGTCGGAAGTCAGACTATTATTGTCTAGTTTTAATTTCTCTGATATTCACTGATGAAATTATACTAAACAATTATTCACTGAAGTCTCAGTTACATATACTAGTGCTGAAAATTTACCTCGACTTCGTCTCGGTAAATATTCACCAATAGTCGCTTTGACTTCAGTGAATACATGTTAAAGTGCCTATGAACAATAATGTTTTATTTTAGATATCAATTCTAAATCAAGTGAATAGTAGAATGGTAAAATATATTTTGCTTTGAATGCTATGCCGCTGAGTTAAGGTTTTAATATCCAAAATGCTAATTACATGACGTCAGGGGAGGTATCTGCAATCACTTCTTAGTGGTTGTGAATGGGCGTTTCTACTGATATAGGAAAACAAAAAAGCTGATCGTTTTCCCTAAAACGCTGTAAACCGGTCAGGAAAACTTTTAACCACTGTGAAATTGTCAATAAGGACTTTTTCAGAGTTTCCAAGAGCATCACTTGGTAAAAAACTTTAATATTTTAATGCAATATAATGACTGACGGAATCTTTAATTCCAGATGGAATCAGTAGAGCAGAAGCCATCACTCAAATCTGGTATTCGCTGTACATCAACCAGGAACATTTTGAATTTCTGGTCGCCTCGTTGCAGGAACTTACGAGAATATCAAATCTTGAGGTCATTACGCATGGCGTCATGCAGATCGATGATGTCATGTTCGTAGAGCTGAAGTCTGTCTGGAATAAATGGCTGACGATGGTGAATAGATTTCTTGGTCTTGCGCAACAACGGAAAGATATGTTTGATTATGATACAGATGCTCAGAATGGTATGATTTTCTATCTTAACGAGATCCCAAGTGATCACAAGAAATCGGCAAAGGATTGGTTTGATAATGGAATTCTCCTTCCATCACAGTCGAGAAGAACTCTTATGAAAGAAAATTTCACTTTCACAGGATCTAATTACGGCATAGAAAGAAACAGAGGTGATTATATGTATGCCTTCCAGTCGGATCTGCTACCATTTACCTGTTGGGATTACAAGTCAGTATGTGGGGCCTTCCCTGGATTACATTCACTGCAGGAGATGTACAACAACTACGTCACACAGGTGGTGCGACGATGTGCTGCGAGGATGCAGGGTGACACCATCAAGATGAACGTGATGCTTTGTGAGTGCCGAGAGATACCGAGGCATCTCTCAGAAGGAATAAAGTTTGACAGGATCACGACATCCAATCTGTGGGACTACCTGCCACTACCAACACTTTTGGACCTGACAAAACCTCTCCTGAATCCCAACAACCCTTCAGCAGTCATCCTCACAGAGTCAGGAAATTGGATCGGAGACTTCTTCATGATCGATCTTGGGATGTTTGCTTTGACGATGCAAATGGGCGGGGATCGCGATGTGTACAGAAAGAAAGTTATTCAAGACACCAACAATCCAAATATAGCTTATTCAGAATGCCAAACTGGATTCGTTGAGTACTACGATCTTACAGAAATGTTTACCCGCTTCCTACGAGCATCACTACTTGTTGCTGATGACACACCTACGAATACAGCTAACCTACCGTCACTGAAGCGACTTGCTAGTGACCATGGTTTATTATTAAGAGACTTTACACGTCATGAGAACACGGTCACGCCTTTCCGTTTAGGAGTCAACTGCAGAAGGGTTACCATGCTACGAGGCTTCGAGAGATGTGTGGAGTGGACATTGTCGTCTAGTAGCTGGTCACCTGTATAACTAATGAATCAAATTCGAGCATAAAAATCGATGACCAAACTAATGAATGTCATACATGATATTAATAGAATAGTCCTAAACCATTAAACATTACGACAATACAATACTTTATTTCACATTTCACGATGATTTTTTTCCAGTTACATTTTCTATATTTAGTTAGAATTGTTTTATTATTATTATTATTATATAAATATACTAAATATAGTAACACAGAAGGAAATGCCTAGAATCTAAATAAACCGTGAGGTTATCGAGTTAGACACTAGACTGTTATGTTAAATTTGAAATGTAGCACACACACATACTAATCTCAATTTGAAGAACAATAGAAAAATAATCAATGTATACAATCGATGTATATACATACATATATATACACACATAGCATGCTAATCATGCTATATCTAACACATTAATTAGTTAAATATGAAGGAGAAAAGTTGAAGATTCAAAACATTTAGCAGAGAAAAATAGATGGAGGAAATTTGACAAAGAAATTCAATTAAGTTGATTGAAGCAATTAATTGTGCTTAAGGAACAGTTGTTAACTTTTTTTTGCCAAACTGAGTTTGTTGAGCTGTTTTAATTCATAGGGAAGTTGTTGCCATAAGTCAGTTGCCATGGCGGAAATAGTTTCGTTTCTAAAACTAACTAATTATTATTTTGAAGTTCTTTAAAGTGCCACTACGACGAAATTCGATCATGTTCTTTTCTACTTTTTTTGTCTTCCAAAACGAAAATATCCAAATCAGTGAAAAATATTACCAAAGGACCAAACTAACCTATGAATTTTGCAGAAAGTTTACCACCGAAATCACGTCCGCCAGTACTGAAGTGTGTTCCAAATACTTTGCGATTTTCGACCAGCGGTTTGCTGTCGTGACGTCATCTTCTTAACGCGTCGCTCTTGTAAATGCATATTTCCATTCAAAACTTCTTTCTTTCCTTTCCTTTTTGGAAAGAATAGTATAAACATGTATTTTACTTATAAGTTCGTGGAAATGTTTGTATGAAACGTAGCCCCGCATGTTGTTGTGTTAAGAATATGACGTCACGTCCGCTGGAAATTATCTCTGTCACGGAACGGGTTCGAGTAATGGCGGACATAAAAACTCAAGATTCGGACCCCCAAAAATAAGACTTCCCGTCGTCATATCAAAAAACGGTGTGGATAGGAAAAAATATAGCAACTTCACTTTACAAATACGCAAAAATATCACTAACTAAAACTTTGATCCTAGTGGTACTTTAAAGTGTACGAGTCAGGGGCGTACACCCAATCTCGACTACTTTATTACACTTTGTTGCCAGACTACTCCAGCAGCCTATCATTCAATGTCACTGACGCTTCAATCAGAGAAGTGATTCCGCTAGTTTAACTTCACGCGTGAGGGTGGATGCCATACCATAGTTTAGTTTTAAAGTTTTTGTTATTGACAATCTTGGGCCCGATTCAAACGTCGAAATTTTCATGCGCCGAACGCAATTGAAACAAAAGATAATTAGGCGGCGTCTTTTGATCTAATTAGGTTCGGCGCATGAAAAGTTCGACGTTTGAATCGGGCCTTAAAACTGCAGCCTTTAGGGCGCCCCGTTCTGTTATGCTAAATTTCTACGAACAAAATAAATAAATATTTGATTCGTTATACACGTAGCAGGCTGAGCATTACAGCTTAAAGCTGGTGGGGGCCTGCTTTTACTCCTCACACACACACTCGACTCACGGTTAATTTTTACGGAGGGAGGAAAACCGGAGAACCCGGAGAAAAACACTCGAATGCAGATAAGGAATCGACAACAAACCTAACTCGCATACGGTGTCCGATCCGGGAATCGAACCTGGTACCGCAGCGGTGAGAGGGGAGTATTCTACCACTGCGCCCACCTGCATCGCCAACAAGGCTACAACGGCCTTCTCACACTCGCGATAAGGGGCAATAAGGTGAATACAGATCGCTAGAGTAGACATAACAGGAGTGGGACAACTGTGAGAATCCCGCATCCCGCATCCCGCATCCCGCATCCCGAACCGTACATACCATGCAGCGCCTAGACGAACAGCAATCCTGACATGCGCGTGTATGAAGCTCATCGATCAAATGTTTGTTTCGAGTTCGCCATTATTTATTCCAGTTTCGTATTCGAAATTTAAGGCTGAATTGAATGACTACAGACGCATGTACGCAGGATTAGCCTCATTCTGAAGCTAAACATTCATAAATACCAGCGAGAAGGTGCAAAACGCGAAACTAATACGCAGAATTGTGAATAGCCCACCTCGCTGGCATTTATGAATTGGTTAACTTCAGAATGAGGCTAACCCTGCGTACATACGTCTGTATTTCATTGCATTCAGCGGTAATTTTCGAATACGAAACTGGACTATTTATAGACAGAAATTCAAAGGCTAACAATAAAATTTCCTATAAGGACATTTGTATGGCTGATTCGATAATTTATTTACATTCAAGGTACTTATATCCTGGATGTCATAGGTTCTACTACCCTCTTTAAGCCAAAGTTTAGGCGCGAAGCGACGAGACGGCGGAAGAAACTCTGGGCGGCCCAAGCATGCCTTTGTGTCCGCCGATCCAATCAGAGATCGTTATAAGTCTTCCGAGTCAGAGCAAATTCTAGAGCAAATTCATTTTGAACGAGTGCTGTTACCCTGTTCCAGACCAAGAAATTGTACTTAGTTTGCGACCCTGTTCCAGACAAAATGGCAAAAAAGGTACCCTGTTCCGGACTAAAAACAACGAAAACATATCCTGTTCCAGGCAAAATGGCAAAAATATATCCTGTTCCAGACCAGGCTAGCGTCTTATATGATACGCGCGAGACGTTGCGCTCCACTCGCCACACGAATCATAAACGGATAAACGGACTCTACGTTTGCAGCGGCAAGGGACCGTGAATAACTCAAACCGTCGGGAGATTTCTGACGACTGAATTGATCTCCTGATCGTGCGTGCGTAAGATTTATCTCGTGCTTTTCCTATTCGTTATTTTAAACAGGCTTACCATCCTCCAGGTTTGTACCTCAAAATTGGTTTTGGGTTCCCTGTGGCTACGAATTGAAAGATCACTGAGAAACTTTGATATGGAGTTAGATTTTCACTCCTGGAATGAAAATTTAGATTTTTTCTCTCTGATCTCTACCCGAAATTCTCTTTCGCTAAACTCGCTAAAACTCCCGTAAAAACCACCATACAACGCTCAAATACTACTAATCTTTATTTCTTGAGTATATTTAGAGCACAGTATCTCTAAATTTGCATCAGACTATCGATTGAGTACTCTAGGTGGGGGGGGGGGGGGGGCAATTGTCAGTTAACAGTTAATATTTAGGGCGTTTGACAGTTAACCACCAATAATACAAATTTAAGGGTATAAATCTACGACAATTCGCATTATTTTGTTGAATTTCAAAGCTGGATCTCAAATTAATCAGCTGTCAGTCAATTCACATTTGTCAGTTAATATTTCACATTTGTCAGTTGTCAATTCAAATTTACGGCGGTTGTCAGTTATTAGGTAACCCTAACATAATTATGAAAGTGAAACTCAGGGGCAGCGCATGGCAAAGTCTTGGTCAGAGTCGGCCAGGGGTTTTGGGTATGTTGGTATTCAAGGTTTTTCATAATTGAGCCCGTGTGCTTAAGATCCAAATTACTCTTTGATCAGTTGATTATATTATACTATACTTAAACTCTTGAAAACTCTTAACAACTGAATTCCTTGACTTGAAATACTTTGAACTCTGAAGACAACTTGAATAACAACCAGCTTGAAATACCAACTAACTTGAATTAATACTGATCAAAGCCCAACTCTCTTGAAACACAGACAACGCCTCCTTTACACAGGCTTATGATCACATGATAATCACATGACGATCGGATGTTACGATACTGCATGACTTGTCAATCATAAAATGTTTAAACCAACAAAGATCAATTAAAATATTAATTAATGCAATTGGTGTACATTTTGATAACACAAACAGTCCCCTGGTGTAGTATATTTAAATTATGTGATTTCTAGAATAAAGTGTACGGCAAGATTGTGTGACAATATTTTGGGTATTCCCCACCCCTCCCCTGGCCGAGGCTGATTGGTCTATTTCGGACGTTCATATTAATTTGAAACATTCTAGCTATGCAACTTGACAATTTTCAAGAGATATAACTTTCTAAGCTTTCCTTAAAGTTTATTATAATTTCCGTCCAAAAAGGGGATAAAACAACGTACTGTTCCAAATGCACTTGCGCGTCGTGCTTTAAATAACACAAAATAACCTATTTCATTGTGTGGTCAATAAGTGAATAGTGAAGTGCTTTTCGCGCGCGCTCTCGTTGGCTACTCCGAAAGTGAATATCCTTTTTTATTACACATTTGGGGTTGATATCCGTGTGATAAAGCTGTGAATAAAAACCATATCAGTCAAGTGATACGATATCACTTCACTGTACTTTTGCTTTTAGAAATAAATTTTAAAGTTATGCTTAATTTTGTGTTATTGTATTCACTTTAAATGTATAATAAACAAATTATGACATGTTAAGAGCCTGATATCGTTTTTATTCACTCGCACGCGGACTCGCTCGTTCGCGATATGATACGAAAACCTCGTGAATAAAAACGATATCAAGCTCTTAACATATAATAATCTCTATTTATTCACCTCCGAGCGAAGCACTCTGAATTTCTAAAACAAAACTCTGAATTTCTAACGCGACCCCCGTAACAACCACAGGGGCTGATCAAAGTCAAGACCCGGCTAAACCACAGATTTTGGAATTTAGCGTGTTGGCTTTTGTAGAGGGAGGAAACACGGAGCAAAACCCTCTCAGCAAGGGCGAGATAGCAACAAACTCAACATGTTACCGGGCCACAGTGTTGAGAGCCAAGGCGCACCCCAGCTTCCCTGACTGTCGTGAATCCACAACAACTTTGACCATGAGATAACGAAAAACGTGATAAAATAATATTAAGAGGTCATTCCACGGTGAACTATCGTAATTTTTGTTTTACAACAACAAACGAGAAAGAGTCAAGCGGCAGAGACTTAAAAACGAGGTAAATTGTGGGAGGAAAGTGATTCTTGCACGAGCGATGACGCAATCCGTAGTATGTCCTCTTATTTCCAATGGTATAAGCCAATCAGAAAATTGTACAATTAACAAATTGACGATAGTTTACCCTGGTTTTGCGTCATTGCATGGTCCGAAATTGTTGTGGATGTCCCCCCCCCCCCACCTCATTGTCCCAACTAAATCACCCCCCCCCCCCCCCCCCCCCCCCTCTCCATTCTCAACACACAAACACAAATACGTACCACCTATGCTCATTGTCGCGTACGGGATGCCGGTTTGCCGGTATATATTATTGAACTATAAAACAATTATCAAAAGAAGACTTTCATGCATATGTTCAGTTAGGTTATTTTTGACAATGAACGGAAACCAAACAGCCAGGAGCTGTGTTAATAATATTGGTGGGACAAAGAACTTGACGCGTTACCAGCAAGTGCCCTTTGCTTCATTAGCATTTGAACTTTAAGCGCCTTTTCCCTGGCTTCGAGCTCTAACTTCTCAATTTCCAATGCTTCAGTTTGGTATAAAGCAGCTACACGAGCGCCGAGTTCAGCTAGTTTGAGCTCTTCTTTCAGCCTGGCAGACACAACAGACACATTCGAATGGTGCCGACTAGCGACAGAGGACGATGGCTTTCCAATAGAAAGGCAACTAAGTCCGATTTGCGAGACGCTATCGCTCGGTTCTACTATAATTTATTCGGCCTTCTGCTCTACTATAATTATTTGGGCCCTTTGCCCCTCTTCGACGGCATTAATACTGCTTTGAGCCTGATCAGATGCCATTTTGATTCAAACAGACAGAAATAGCTTGCGACAACAACAGTACAATCAATGTTTATAAGCAACGACTTATCTGGTACTTCTTCTAGGTTCTGGGCTTGTAAAATTTCTTCTTTGTCTTCCAGGATAACTTCTAGGGTCTTCTGGTTGGTTGTGAACTTCCTTCCAATTAGGAGTTGAGATTTTTCAACTAAAATGTGGCTGCCCCAATGGCGACCACTTCAAGTTTGGTGGCTTGCTCGCACAATAAACACTTTCAACGCTCGGTTGGCTCGATAAGTTTACTAGAAGCTCCAATAGCTTAAAGTGCCTATAACCCCAAATTTGAAGTATTTTTAATAAATTCTTTACACCTTCTTATCAATAATTCGAAGAGAAAAAAAGGAAAAAAGTAAGAGTTCGACCTTATTTCTGGGGTCAAACATTGTAAAACAACCCGATTTGGGCACCCTGTCCCAAATGGCCGTCAGCTGGAGTCTGGAAGTAGACTGGGAACGAAACCGGAAAGCAACGTCATAGTAGTGAGAGAAAGCGAACAACCAACAACAAAGACAGTAAAAACAGGGCGAACCGAGCGAATAACTCGATTTGAAATGCCAAACAGATGTGTATTTGGGGGCTGTAGGAATGAGCCAGACTCAAAAAAGGATAGCTCTAACACAAGGTCCCGTTTTTAAGCGATGATCGGCCAGAAGCAAAGAAGAGAAGACGCCAGTGGTTGAGGTTCGTGCGAACAAAAGCGAGCGAAGTGGGAACCGACGAAGAACGTTTGTTTGGTTCACTCCAAGCCGGAAGACTTTATAAGATTTTCTTTAGTCCTTGACTCTACGCCAAGACTGAAGTCGGTTGAATATGGAGTTGTTCCTATTCCATCAGTCCATGCCATCGAAACCGATTTAAGCCATTCTCCGATTTTGGTAAGTGCTTTTGTATTTAGTTTGCATGGCAATACAGATTTATACAGTAGCCTCCTAGTCCTATAGCAGCCGTTGTGTAGCGCTTCCGTTCACTCCATTCCCCGGAATGGAGTGAAATGGAAGCGCTACAAAACGGCTACTATAGGAGGCTAGCAATACAGTGGAACCTGCATGTATAAAGAAGTTCCTAGGGAAAGGAAGAAAACTTCATTATGACCGGGTTCCACGTACTGAACATTGTTTTCACCACAAGTGTATTAGACTAAGAGAGTGCATGTTTTTAGTATGAGGGAAATAACAGTGAATAAATCAGACAACTTTCTTTAGATGACACCTGCACCTATGGACAGGACACCATGCTTAACAAGCAGCCAAGGGCAGAAGCAACCCAGAAGAGACAACAAAGGATGACTGTTATAGATGTTCCTCCTTCAGCTCCAGGTAATTCAAATTGTTTTGTATAAAATATTTTTTTGCACAAAAGAAACTATTCAAATTCTGAAAATATTCAAACAAAATCGAGTCTGTGCTAATCACACCTTCTGTGTTTGTCCTCCAATAACACCTACATGTAGCTCTTGCTCAAGCAGTGCATATACACCTACATGTATCAAACTGTTGGACATGTCATATAAAGGTATACTGCTTGTTTAGTCTTTCGAGACTAAACAAAATATTAAAATACCAGCTGGAAACGTATAATATTACACTGTAAGTTTGTATTTAAAACGAAACCAGTGCTTTATTTACCATAAACCAATATATATATATATACCCATAACTAACTTAATAATAATTGTTATTTTAGTGCCAGAAGTTCCACTTGCTGTGAGGCCAGAAATTCCAGTTCCACCTGCTGTAAGGCCCACAAAAACCAAGGCAAAACCCCATTGCTCAGTGTGCAAGAAACCTATTAAATTAAAATTAATTAAATTCTTAATCTCTAAATTATATATTGTTTCTTTTTTTGAATTTATTTGTGGAACTCTGTAAACTAGCTTGTAGCTAAGTATGTCCTTCTCATTAAATAAAGTATTGTGTAAACCTATTAAAGAGCATAAAGGTGTTGTTGATTGTCCAAAGAACAACCCTCGTCCCCTTATAAGTACAGAGTGAACCAGAAATGTCTACCAGCTATCTCAGTGATTTGATATTTTATCAATGGACAATCTAGGTAGCAATATATTATACTGTCAACTTCCATAGGCTAATCACTCCTGTGACCAGCTCAGTGAAATCGATTGCCCTATTTCATTGGCATGACATCAAAACAAATAGATGAAAGCTGCCATTCTTATTTTATTGGGAAAATTAGCCAATTTGAAGGAAGGCAATCTATGGCAGAACAGCTTTATTTTGTATGTCTGTTGTTAAAGACGAGTGTTTTGACCCCCTAAGATGGCAGCTGTGTCTATCATGTGACACCATAATTAAATAGGGCAATTGAATTTGAGGCTTAAAGGGGCTATGTCACGGTACTATGCATGTATGGAGTCAGTGTTCGATTGGTGGGTTAAAACAGTTCAACCCCCTCCTTCAATGCTAGATTGAAAGTATGTTAATTATTTTACTTGAATAATGTATATTTACACAATTTATTAGTCATTTTTGAATATTTGCTTTGATTTTTACCATCCCACACGTGCACGAGGTTTGTCAGTTCATATGAGAATCTCTGATAATGAGTGTGTCCGGCCCAGACATCTAATTTTACTGTTTTCCAATTTACTACTCAAACATTTAAATTTTAATATTATAATCCTATTTTCAAAATTTGTGTAAAATTATAGAAAGGAACACAGGGTGCGATGCAAGTGCTTTCCAATAGCCTAGGGCTAGTAGTTTCGCTTGTCAGGGTAGTGACTCCTGTTCACAGGTTGCCTGAATGGACATATGGACATACATGTATATGGACATACATGTAGGTTAATAGCCCACATTCGATATATGCTTGACTTCTCACACAAAAAGGTTCTGGGGCATAATTAAATTCATTATTGTTATTTCATTAATCACTGCACATTATTCCCCAGAGCCTTGTATGTGTATTGAATCATTTGTATGTGACCAGTGAAGCCTATATCAAAAGTGGCCAATGGCACTGAAAGTTTGACTGTTCATTGTTGTTCTCCTTAAAGTTTATATAAGTTATGAAGTACTTTCATCTTCATCTTCTTCAAATCCAGTGAAGGTTTCTTTCCCAGCATTGAATTTTGTCCTGATTGTGTCATATGCACATGCTAGTAGAGGAATTCTATTGTTGCCCAGATAACCGTAGACTAACTGGTGTACTCTCTGTATGAGACAACTCGTAGAAATCTGTAAATAAAGAAGTTTATATGTTAGTACCAATTGTTTGATACAGTTGAAGCCCTTTGTGAAACTGCCCGTGTAGTTGTAGGTGACCAGCTCCCCTCAGAGACCACTCTTGTGCTCTGTAGTAACCAGCCACTCTCATAATTAAGTGACCACCGCGCGTACCACCACCTTTGGAATTTTTCTTTGTTTTTAAACTCTTGTAAGTAACTACTCCAGAGACATGATCCCAGACTGTGCAATGAGTCAACTAAATATAAATATGCACTAGCATTTTGTAACAATATTCTTATTATATCTGACATTCATGCTGTTACAGTAGAGTAGTACAGTATTGTATACTGTGATATCAGTCGCATTATATATGTATCCCCATGGGTGTGGTGTGTGCAAGCTCTCATAAGCGAGCAACTACTCCTGATTGCAGTTCTGACTAGTTATGAGCACCTTTTCCTGATTCCCAGTGTGGTTGCTTACGAGAGCTACTATTTTTAATTAACATGCACGATAGATCAAAATACTCTGATAAACCTTCCACTTTTCTGGTCAGACTAAACATGGAACTGTGTTCATTGATTTCAATTCATACCTTGGTCATTATTGAGCATTATTAATGCTCGCGGACTCGCTCGTTCGAGATACGATACGAAAACCTCGTGAATAAAAACGATATCAAGCTCTTAACATGTAATAATCTCTATATATGATTGTTGCGATTGGAAGGATCACTGGATTCTTTTGGCATCCTGCATTGCTGCAATGCCGTTTTTTTTTGGGAGACCACGGCCACGGGAAGCCCATGAAGGGCTATGATAACTTATTTTAATTTTGGACAGTTTAACTCACCAGCTTTTCCTTGCTTCGAGGCCTTCCACTGAACCGATTCTGGAGGTCTCCATCTGTACTCTTGTAACCCATTCTTCATCGGCGAGTGGCTCATCCGCGCCGGCAGATTCTTCTGCTTCAAGCTCATAGTTGATAAAATTTAGCTCGGAATTGTCCGATGAACGACTGTCTTCAGATTCGGAGCCTGACGAAGACATTTTGTCAAAAAGTCCAGCAGAAAATTACAGAACTTACGACGCAAATAAGAAAGAACGAACCAAAAGTACATGAGAGAAGCCTTTATCACGTGACATGGCTCCCTACTATGACGTACCTAGTCCCAGACCCCACCAAGTCGCTAAGATGACGGTAAAAGTTCACGGCTCTCATCTTTGAAAAGCCGTAAAAAAAAGAGAAATGCTTTAAAACCATTATGTTTTTCGGGAAGTTGCATAGAATACTTCTAAGTTTGATCTGAAAGCGTAACTTTTTTGGGGTTATAGGCACTTTAACGACCACTGTAAACTTGTACATACAAACGAAATCCTGTTTGTTACTTGTAAGTAAACGAACCAATAACGATATAAAGAAAGAGAGAGAGAAAAATCGTTTGTTCCCCAGTTGGTGCAGAGCGAGCGAAACTCGAATTTTGAATACCTCGTGTCCGCACCGAACCGAGGCACACGCGTGACGTAACAGGAAGTACAAATTGTGACCTGAACCGGAAATGAACAAAGGCAAGCGATTCGGCCGTTACAGATGTTGTGATGTTGAAATACGTCGAAAGTCAGGCTGTCAACGGTGTTGTGATGTATACACGGCAAAAGAGATTCTTTGTGGCGTATCATGAGCTCAGTACTTGGTCCTCAGCTGTTTTTGATTTCTAATAATACAACTGCCTACCGGTATTACGTCTAACACTCCATGTTTACATGCAGGAAAAGCTTAAATTTCTGAACATTTTTCATGATTTGAGAAAGCCTATTGGGCGTCGATAATTTCCGTGGCAGTGTTACGAAAGTGTTTTGTACTATATGGTACAGTTCAGTGAATGACCAACACAGTGGAACCTCAGTGGTCTCCCCACTGGTCCACTCAGTGGTCTTCCACTGATCTCCTCAGTGGCCTCCTATTTACAATTGATTCTAACTTCTATTTATACTAACAGCTAAATTATTTACATCATTGTCATTACAGGTGAAATAACCCATACTGTTAATAACTAATAAGTTGGAATCAAACACCGTTACAATAATAAGCGAATCATAGCACGATTTGTAATAGATATGTCATTATCATGAGAATAACGTAATGTAGAAGGAAAAATAATTGGTTTGTCCTACACCTATAAATTATAGAGTAAGGACTGCATGTGGGTAATGGTTACACTAACTGAATCTCAGCCGGTGGTAACTTGTAAAACTAAGCCACTGTTACGCTAATCTAAACTCAGCTGGTGGTAATCGTTATTTTTGTACTGTAATTGAATTTTAACTGCTGGCAACTTGTAAAACTGAGCGATGTTTATTTTCCACGTTACTTCGAAATTTCTAGTTTCTGAAAGTCCTAAGATTCTCGCCTTTACAATAGGCTACGATAACACTAATTAGTTCGCATTTCACACTGTTTTCTTTGTTATTCATAGGGCTTTATCTTTGAACAATAGAGGCATTCGAAGCTCGGGGAGGGATTTGATATTTGTCAGGGAAAAGCGGGTTTGATGAATAGAATTGAGCGAACATTATAAATACGCGGGCTTTATATGGATAAAGGCCAGGGCTGTATCGGCCATAAAAAGCCCGAGCCTACACTCAACTCCATTCATTAACCCCCTATTCCCTGAATGTCAAATCCCTCCCCACATAACATTCTTAAAAACAATAAAATCACTTAAATATAAAAAAAAAACTAGTGCTATTTATTAAGACATGAAATGACTACGCTGTTAGACTGCTGTTAACTTCAAAGCTAAATTAATTATAAATTCAAGCAACATAAACCCCCAAAAGCAATATATATGTTAAGGTGGCCCGCGGCTATTTATTTTGGCAACAGGGGTCTTTTTAAATCGCGTTTTTGAACAGCTAAACATTATCCGATTTCTGATATTTTTTGGACATTTAATAAAGAATCCTCGAATTTTATAAAAAGTACAATTAAAAAGTGGTTAACAAAGAATCGCTGAAGATATAAGCGATTTTCCAAAACGTTGTTTTCTAGGAAAGAGCGTATATTTCAAAACCCAAAAGATGGATTTGTTCCATTTTACTTTCAACGAGTGCCCAACCTCCAAGGTCTGTAACAGGCAATTTTCAGGTTAATCGGCACCATACAAGCTTCTCAGCAAACGGCTGATCAATTTTAACCTTAAAATGTTATGCTCATGCATCTGGTTCAACTGCCGGAGAAATATTACAGTAATAATTAAATCGTACATACCATATGGAAGTTCAATACCACTTGAAACTTCTGTGCCAAAGGCAAGAAGATCGGAAACTGTAACTAACGTTATGCGGCGAACGAAGTAAGATAGGTTATTGCTGAATATTTGCGAAAATCGAGAAATTTGTATTCTTTCGGCGTCAAAAAAATTCACTTGTTTGTTTTTCTTAAGTTCCTAATATGACTGACATTAGCATATTTTAAAGTACCTTACCGAGTTTCAGCGCGCTTTGACCATACGCTTTTGAGAAATAAATGCTGTAAACTTCAGCTTGTGCGAGACTTCTAAAATCTAAATGCTTGGAAAACCCCTCATGTTCGCTAAATTATTCAATGTGTTTGTTTTGAATTTCCGCACGGGTTCTGCCACTTGGGAATCGCGAGGCAAGGAATAATTAAAATTAATGTTGAAATTAAAATTAATGTTGAAATTAAAATTAATGTTGAAATTAAAATGAGGATTAATTTTGCAAGTGTAGTAAGGTATTTGTAATAATAGTTTCAGGCTGAGTAATGTTTTGGTGCCAAGGAGTATCCTACTGTGGAAACGTTCTTCAAATGTTCTCCCCTCGTCGCTACTTACTACCATGTGGACATAACACGTAACACCTGTTTCATGGGTTACTGCACACAGCCATGAATTACAATGTAATCCTCATTTTAATTTCAACAATAATTTTAATTATTCCTTGCCTCGCGATTCCCAAGTGGCAGAACCCGTGCGGAAATTCAAAACAAACCCATTGAATAAATTAGCGAACATGAGGGGTTTTCCAAGCATTTAGATTTTAGAAGTCTCGCACAAGCTGAAGTTTACAGCCTTTATTTCTCAAAAGCGTATGGTCAAAGCGCGCTGAAACTCTGTAAGGTACTTTAAAATATGCTACTGTAAGTCATATTAGGAACTTAAGAAAAACAAACAGGTGAATTTTTTTGACGCCGAAAGAATACAAATTTCTCGATTTTCGCAAATATTCAGCAATAACCTATCTTACTTCGTTCGCCGCATAACGTTAGTTGCAGTTTTCCGATCTTCTTGCCTTTGGCACAGAAGTTTCAAGTGGTATTGAACTTCCATATGGTATGTACGATTTAATTATTACCGTAATATTTATCCGGCAGTTGAACCAGATAACTGAGCATAATAGTTTAAGGTTAAAATTGATCAGGCGCTTGCTGAGAAACTTGTATGGTGCCGATTAACATGAAACTTGCCTGTCACAGACCTTGGAGGTTGGGCACTCGTTGAAAGTAAAATGGAACAAATCCATCTTTTGGGTTTTGAAATATACGCTCTTTCCTAAAAAACAACGTTTTGGAAAATCGCTTATATCTTCAGCAATTCTTTGTTAATCACTTTCTAATTGTACTTTTTATAAAATTCGAGGATTCGTTATTAAAAGTTCAAAACATCTCAGAAATCGGATAATGTTTAGCTATTCAAAAACGCGATTTAAAAAGACCCCCGTTGCCAAAATAAATAGCCGCGGGCCACCTTAAGTACGCCTGTCTTATTCAATTCACATAGAACGCTACCGATGATTCTAGGCAAATGTTGATCTCGCGAATATTTAGCGGTATAATGAAATAAGGTACTGGCCTTTATAGCTTTTTAATGATCTCGGCGTGCTGTTCCATATCCATGCCCTTTTCCAAAGTTCTTCCCATTCGTGGCTCTCAATGATTTCTCGCTGAGCACAAGTTAAGCTCCTGTCGCTCTTTTCCCGAAACTACTAAACTCGCCGGCGCGCCTTACTGAAAACCATGTGGTTTCGATTCTATTCAGAATGAGATTCAGATTCGTCTCAAGAGAGTTACATCCTCTTTTACTTAAACTAACATTGTAATGCCTTGAAAAGACAAGGTCTTAATTAGTATCTTTAAGAACGGCTCTTTGTTAAGCCGCCCGTCCGGCAAAGAAATGATATCTCATAGGGATACCCTTTTGTGTAAAACCTGTGAAATAAGGCCGTTAAATAAACCTCGGCATTGGGGACCTTACGCACAGAGAACGGCAACGGATGTAACGACGGGACGTAAAAAAGTGTTTACTCGCGACATTAGGTGTTTATCGTTTCATTTAATCGCCTTTTATCGCTTTTCACATCCACATTTTCGAAAAATATGATAAACATAGAGTTCCGTTCATGCAGAACGGAAAACGAAGTGTTTTACTTTACTACGTTCGCGTTCTTTTATAACGTAAAATTTGTTGTTTTCACGATGTGTTTTTGCAGAGAACGGTCAAAATGTAGACGACTACGTGCATTTTGACGTGTTGCCATTGTATAATTAACAATTATTCACCGAAGCGGAGGTGAATAATTGTTTTAGTATGTACCACACTCCAGGTGAACAGCCAGCACCAAATAGTTATTTTATTTTCGGTCAAATCATAGTTATTAACTATGGTCAAATGGACAAAAACTCGCGCGAGATGATCGCTGCTTTGCTCGGAGGTGAATATGAAATCAAATTCACTATTTGAGTAGCCAATCAGAGCGCGCGAAAAGTGATATTCACTGGTGTGGTATATACTAATGTAGTTAAGGCTATTGTTTTATGCCGTCGTCCAAGACGTTGCCGTCCTGGTTTCGTAAGGTCCCTAATACGGCCCTCGGGTTGTATTGGATTAAAGCCTTGGTTCTTGGTATTTAACTCTAACTTAAAGAAAAAGCTGATGTTTATTGGCTCAGTAGTAAATTAGAACAGATTTTATTAATCGCACGATTTGTGGTAAATTAAAACATTGTAAACATGTCAACTGGCAAGTTCTTCACTTGCATACGAATATGGAAGTTTTTCTTTTCGTAGTGTTTCCTGTGGAAGCTTTTCACAGTATTCCAAAGGTGTAGTTTGACCGGCTGAATGCAATCCTCGGATGCATATCTCCACCCAAAGTAGTTCAAGCCTTCGGTTTCCCCGTAAACACACAACCAGCAGAACGTAGAGCACATGACATGATTCCCAACCTTAACTCTTTGATAAAAAAAAATGTTTAATTATTAGCAGAGACCAACTAGTTTGTGTTCTATTGCAATCTGATTGCCTAAGCTACTCACTATCTATTTAACAATTAGACCCGCAGCCCGAATGGGCTGTCGAGTCAATAGCACACGAGGCGTAGCAGAGTGGTCTAATTGTTTTAGTATAAACTAACTAGTCGGAGAGTAGAAAATAATAGAAAGAAACATAACAATGAGGTTGAAAAAATGTTATTATTTCGTGAAAATACGTGCGGTTTTTCTATATATATAGATGGGTTGCATATGACGTCACGGCGGCCATGTTGGTGTACCTTTAAAGTGCCCCTACGATCAAATTTTTGACATATCAATATTTTGCATATTCATAAGGTAAAGTTGATATATTATTACCAATTCAAATTGTTTTTCGATACAACGACAGGAAGTCTTATTATTTATTTTTGAGCTCCGAATATTGAATCTAAACGTCCGCCATTACTAGAGCCGTTCCCTTTGTTCAGCTTTAAACAAAGGTTTATTCAGCAGAAGTGATGTCATACACTTAAAGTGCACCTAACCCCTTTTGCAATTTTTATACATATGAATCTTTGAAAGGTTTTGAGTACTTCTGCAAAGAAATTTTTGGCTTACAGAGAATGCTCTATGTTCTAGGCTTGTTTGAAATGGTGAAAATTTGACCTTTCCTGACCCATGACCGCGTAAGAAAAAGCCTGGGTCTTACGTCACCTCATTAATGCATTATTCTCCATGGCGCCTTTCTATCACAACAACATCGATATATAGAGAATATATACAGTCTGTGAGTTGATAGTAAAGAAAACAGTTATTTTAGGCAAAATGCTAAATATTTATCCAACTTATTGCAAAGTCGAATGAATTAGATGACGTAAGATCCAGAATCGACCCAGGCTTTTTCTTACGCGGTCATGGGTCAGGAAAGGTCAAATTTTCACCATTTCAAACAAGCCTAGAACATAGAGTATTATTTGTAAGCCAAAAATTTCTTCGCAGAAGTACTCAAAACCTTTCAAAGATTCATAGGTATAAAAATTGCAAAAGGGGTTAGGTGCACTTTAACGCTCGCCTGCAAAACACAACGCCTGGAGGCATATTTCTACTAAAAACGTCTTCACGTACATAAGAAGAAAGTTATTTATCTTTGCGAGGTTGGCTACCTTTTTATGCACACTATTTCGCGCCATGAGGTTGTCGTGTTAAGTGTATGACATCACTTCCGCTGAATACTGAGAACGGCTTCCAGTAATGGCGGACATGATTTTACCGGTAAACTCTCATAAATATTATGGTTTAACATGCCCATTTGTGAAGATTTTTTACTATTTCGGATATTTCTAATAGTGATTGACCTATTGACACTGAAAAAGTGACAAATCGAAATGGTAAATTTTCGTCGTAGTGGCACTTTAACAATAGATTCTTCGTTAGCTTCTTTTGTTAGGTACACCAACATGGCCGCCATGCCCTTTGTCATTTGAATCTCTGGGGATTGAGTGCAACCCATCTTTATCATGGGCTATCACAAATACACCTATAGTAGGGTAGCCAACCAGAATGCAGGATTTGTAATAGTCCACCAGTTTGTTTATACTAATTAACAATTAGACCCGCAGCCCGAATGGGCTACGAGTCAATAGCCCATGAGGCGCAGCCGAATGGGCTATTTAACTCGTAGCCCATGAGGGCGAGAGGTCTAATTGTTTTAGTATAAACTAACTAGTCGGACAGTAGAAAATAATAGAAAGAAACAAATCGAAGTTGAAAACATTGAATTGTTTCGTGAAAATGCGTGCGGGTTTTCTCCACCATGGGCTATCACAAATAGACCTATAGTAGCGTAGCCAATCAGAATGCAGGATTCGTAATAGTCCACTAGTTGGTTTATACTAATGAGCGATAGACAGCGAGTAGCGAAAAAGACGGTTTTAAAAACACGGTGGCCAATTCGCTTTGTTCGAAATCAATCCTAGTCTAGTATACTGATTCTATTCTAGGTATTCTAGTCTAGAAAGTCTAGCTAGTCTAGTATACTGATTCTATTCTATTCTAGGTATTCTAGTCTAGAAAGTCTAGCCTAGCTAGTCTAGTATACTGATTCTATTCTATTCTATTCTATTCTAGGTATTCTTGTCTAGAAAGTCTAGCTTGTTTAGTATACTGATTCTATTCTAGGTATTCTAGCCTAGAAAGTCTAGCTAGTCTAGTATACTGATTCTATTCTATTCTAGGTATTCTTGTCTAGAAAGTCTAGCTTGTTTAGTATACTGATTCTATTCTAGGTATTCTAGCCTAGAAAGTCTAGCTAGTCTAGTATACTGATTCTATTGTATTCTAGGTATTATTGTCTAGAAAGTCTAGCTAGTCTAGTTATTCTATTCGAATCTAGCCTATTGATTCTGTCATAATCTAGGTATTCTAGTCTATAAATTATATTATTTTCTAGTCTAGTTTAGTCTATTACTCTTTTGCTACCCTTAGTTTCCCATCCTCCTCCCCCACCTCCTCCCCCTCTATATTGCTACTACCCCTACCCCTAACCTTTACATTTACATGATGCCTAACCCTAAACCAACCCCAAACCTAACCCCAACCCCAACTCCAAACCTAACCCCAACCCCAACCCTAGCCTAAAACTAAGCCTAACATTGACTCATTTGATTCATAAACAAGGTTTCTCCCCCCAGTTTGAAACCCCTCGCACAATCGAACTTACGAAGGGCAAATCTGGCTAGCTACTGGGAACTAATGTCCATTCTACGCATCTATCGTAGCCAAATAGAAAGTTAACCCGTCTACAGTTGATTGCCCAACGGAAAGGTATGACGGCATTTTCATGACGTGTGAAGTCTCTCAACAACAAACCATGGTCACTAGCAAGTCGCTTCAGTGACGGTAGGTTAGCTGTATTCGTAGGTGTGTCATCAGCAGCCAGTAGTGATGCTCGTATAAAGCGGGTAAACATTTCTGTAAGGTCGCAGTACTCAACGAATCCAGTTTCGCCTTCTGAATAAACAGTTGTTGGGTTCTTGGTGTCTTGAAGATCCTTCTTTCTGTACCAATCGAGATCGCCGCCCAAGCCTTTCATAAAAAAATCAAAAATGTGTTCCACCTGAAAATAGTGGTCGAGCCAGGTTTTTGACTCTGTGAGGATGACAGCTGAAGAGTTGTTAGGATTCAGTAGAGGTTTCGCCAGGTCTAAAAGTGTTGGTAGTGTCACGTAGTCCAACAGATTGGATGTCATGATCCTGTCGAACTTTATTCCTTCTGAAAGATGCCTCGGTATCTCTCGGCAGTCACAAAGCAACACGTTCATCTTGATGGTGTCACCCTGCATCCTCTCAGCACATCGTCGCACCACCTGTGTGACGTAGTTGTTGTACATCTCCTGCAGTGAATGTAATCCAGGGAAGGCCCTACGTACTGACTTGTAATCCCAACCGGCAAATGGTATCAGATCCGGTGGGACGGCATACCTATAATCACCCTTATTTCTTTCTAAGAGGTGATTAGACCCTGTGAGAGTGACGTTTTCTTTCTGTAGGTCCTTTCTTGATTTCGTCTCCGATGGAAGCAGAATTCCGGTATCAAACCAATCCGTTGCCGATTTCTTGTGATTCTCCGGGATTTCGTTAAGATATGAAATAGTGTGTTGGATGACAGGATCCTTAATTGCTGTAGCGTGAACAACTATTTCATTCCGTTGTTGTGCAAGTCCAAGACATCTATTCATCATCGTCAGCCATTTATTCCAGACAGACTTCAGCTCTTTAAACATGACATCATCGATCTGCATGACGCCATGCGTAATGACCTCGAGATTTGATATTCTCGTTAGATCATGCAATGAGGCGACCAGAAATTCAAAGTGTTCCTGGTTGAGGTACAGCGAATACCAGATTTGAGTGATGGCTTCTGCTCTACTGACTCCACCTGCAAATTGAAATTCATTAAAAGCTGTGGATAATTTTACGAAATACCTCGCATGAAATCTCCTTTAAAGTGCGGCCCTACGTCCAATTTATTTAAATCCTCATAATGTTTAGAGTAATTGTGTGGAAAAAGTTTTGTTTTTGCGTGAATCCTTGATTGTCTACGACCTGTTCAAGTTGATTAAAAAAGGCGAAAAGCGACCCGGCTCTTTTCACGACCGAGCGGCAGTAAACAGAAGCATGGGTCTAGTACATCGTGCATTGTGTGTGACGTAAGATCAGGAACCATAACAATAGAAACTACAACAAGTGCAAGTGAACAATGGTTGTTTGCCTCATCTCTTACGTCACAATACCAAGACCCCAAACTACGCGGTCGTGAAACAAAATTCCCGGGACTTTAATCACGATTTAAAAATCAAGGATTGCACCGACTTAATTCGTTCTTTTTCATTCGTCCTCAGTTTTCATATAGCATTTGAAAATAAATAAAACTACAATGGGGTTAGGGTCACTTGTTTAAAACCAGATTTGAGTGATGGCTTCTGCGCTACTGACTCCATCTGGAAGTGAAGATTGTGCCAGACATAAAATTGCATTAAAAATATAAAGAAGTTGACCAAATCGCGGCCATGGAAACCCTGAGAAAGTTTGCATAAACAAATTCACAGTAGTTAACTCCGGACACTTAAAACTGAAGAACGTCTGTGTTCCCCCACATACTCGACTACAAACTTAAAACTTTAGCACAAGCTAATAATTTCCGAGAAATAAAATAAGGCCAATGACTATAACTGATGTAATGGTTGCCGAGCTATGTTACGAGCTGGAGTTCGCCTCTTTCTCCATCTCCACCAAGAAATGTTAGTCGATGGTTTCCTAAACAATATAAAACTTGAGCTTGACTATATCACTTGAGTACGGCTATTTTCAAAACAGCAATATCAAGTCTATATAAAGACCCTAGTGTTTTTACCCTCACTCTCTCCCTCGCTCTCTCCCTCATTCTCTCCCTCACTCTCTCTAGTGAAGTCTATAATGTAGACCCTAGTGTTTTTACCCTCACTCTCTAGGCCCTAGTGTATATAGACCCTAGTATTTTTACCCTCTCTCTCTAGGCCCTAGTGTATATACACCCTAGTGTTTTACCCTCACTCTCTAGCCCCTAGTGTATATAGACCCTAGTGTTTTTACCCTCACTTTCTAGGCCCCAGTGTATATAGACCCTAGTGTTTTTACCCTCACTCTCTAGATCCTAGTGTATATAGACCCTAGTGTATATAGACCCTAGTGTTTTTACCCTCACTCTCGAGGCCTTAGTGTATATAGACCCTAGTATTTTTACCGGGTATAAAGCATCATGCACCTGACTGATTTGCTTCATCTGATTGGACAAAATGCAAAATAAAGGTAAAGTGAAAGCATTTCAAAGCAGAGGAAATTGGCATAGGATTTGACGCTCTCAAGCTTCATTGGACTTATTCTAGGCAGGAGCCCATTACCAGGAGAGTTCCTATGTCATGGGCTGGGCCCCCAGCACAGGAGTAGATGTGGCTATATTAAGAATTGCTGGTTTTCACTTGACGTCATAGCCGCCATGTTGGTGCCCTTAAACAATAGATTCCTCGTTAGCTTCTTTTGTTGGGGCACCAACATGGCCGCCATGCCCTTTGTCATTTGAATCTCTGGGGATTGAGTGGAAACCAGCAATTCGAATTCCCGCGTTGAAAGTGAGAAGAATGATAATGAATAATAATGAGAAGTGACATTAGCTATCTGATTGGCTAAGACAACATGGCCTTTGTTTATTTCGCGCGAAATGCAATTCTAAATATAGCCACTTCTACTCCTGTGCTGGGAACAGACCCAATGGGGAAGATGGACGCTCCTGGTAATGGGCTCCTGTTCTAGGTTAACTTCTGAAAGATTTTCGAATGAAATTAAAACTTTTAAGAACTCTTTGCAAGACGTTTCAATGAAATTTAAAACCTTAAGCTTTCACTCTCAACTGGGCGCTTGATCACAAGGTCACGCTCGCTTGCAGTCACGGGCTTTCGGTTCACGTGACTGCAAGGTGTTGTCCCAAATGCTGTCTCTGAAAGATTATCTGAAAACAGAAAGTATATAGTAATATTTCTAACTGAATTTTGAGTGAGATTTGTTTTTGTTTCTCTGGAGGTTTTGGCTTTAAAGACCCTGTGCTTTGCGCGCGCAAATCATTTTCGTAGGCTACGAAAATCAGAAAGATCGTCGTTGTTGTTATGTGACTCTCGAATCTTTCGAAATCCATCCCTAGTTTGGGCCATCGTGTAATTATTCATAGGTATATATGCTTAACTGACTTTCTTTTATCTTAACTTTTGTATATATACTTTTTTTAATGAAACTTTAGTTCGAATATTTCTTCGAATCCCGGTCTAGAGTAGCGAGTAGAGGAATGCCGAAGAAAGGACCGAGACAGCGAGGCGAAGCGACTCGACAAATAATCCTTCAGCAGTCCACATTTTACTTTCCCTAGGTCTACAAGAGAACAGTACACTTGTGGTTCAAAAGGACTACTACGTGAGTTTCCCGGGGATTTGCTGCACTAAGGGACCGGCAGGCTTCGTTGGAAATACAAAGCACAAAGCAACCACTTCTGGCATCAAGATCATTCGTAATTATAATTTCGCATGGCTAAGCTCCACTGAGGTGTTACGACTTATCTGTATCTGTATATATTTTGCATTTTTATTAGCAGAGAAAGCAATGTCCTTAAGTTTTTTTTTCATCCTACAGTACGTCCAGAAAGTCTTGCTACCAAAACTACGATCGCGGGTCAAACTCCAATCTGCCGAGTTCAGCTGTTACTTCGCTGTGAGTTTGAGTCGAGTGCGAGTACGACATTTCATTTTGCACTCAAAATATATCATTCGCAAGGAAAGTAGAGATCTTCAAATACAGCTAAGCAATACTGGAGACATGAAAACAAGGTAGCAAGAGTATGTGTTTGCTTGTATAGTTGTAAAAAGTCGCACTCGTAAACCGAATTAGAATCTAAAGACAGAACAATACTGGCTTCCTGCCAAGTACTGTTAAAATCATATTCGAAGCATCCGGGGAAAATTCGTGGGCTCGATTGGGTTTTGAATCCGGTAGAAATTATGAAATTCGTCATCCAAAGTGTATGTGTACTTCTTTTATGAAACTTATAAACAATCGAGAGCATTTTAGTTTGCCTAAAAGCTGGCCTTTAATATATGCGGCCGTTGATATACAAACTAATCATAACATTGGCGCAAAGCACCATGGGCTCGGACACAGGGTCTTTAAGTAATTTGGCTGAATAATTTTTAAATTACTAAAATCTTGATTCACGTCCCAATGTTAACGCGTACGAAACATTAATATATAGAGGATATTACATGGCCGTGCGGAGATACGGATTTTATCTTCGAGTGTTGATGAAATATCTTACGAGTGAGCGCAGCGAACGAGTAAGGTATTTCAGCAACACGAGAAGATAAAATTCGTATTTCCGAGCGGCCGTGTTTCAATCTCTTACTAAAAAAGCTAGAAATCTTTGAAAGCCAGTCATATTTTCAAAAGTGATATCTTCACGTGTGAAGATATCATTTATATCTTCACGTGTGAAAATATCACTTTTTAGAAAGAAATATACACTTGTATTTCATCGATAACAAGAGCCCATCTGGGCTTTCACTCGGGCCACATGAGATTGAAGATGAAATACACTTTCATTTGAAATCCTCTTAGTATCAAGTCGTGCTTTAATTCGCCAGTGAGAACGTCAAAAAAACAGACTGGTCTATTAATCGCTTTTATGGCATGACTATGAGAACGCAGGATTCGAACAACAGAATACTGGCAATTCAAGTGTATAAATGCAATACAATGACATATTCAGACTTTGAATTGGATTGAAAATAGATCAAAAACTCGGGGAAATGTCCGGCTAAAACTGTATGAATAAATGTGAAATGAAACATAAATTTCATAGCAAGAAAAACAATTGTAATTCCTATAAATGAGAAAGCTCTTCTATTAAGCCGCTTCTCATATACACAGACTGTTTCACAAAAAACATTTGCGCTTATCGACACAAGAATTCAGTTGACCTTTCAAATAATTTATTCTGAGGTACGCATACTCTAAATCAGATGTTAAATAAAGCGATAATTAGAAGGAAAAGTACATTAACAGACAAACTGAGAGGAAATTTATTCAAATCAAAAAGAGTTTACTTACAGTACTTACGTAACTGAACTTTCGTTTTGGATCTTTTGGTAGTGCACCCACCTTCGTGCACATATGCACTGAATCGGAATGAAAGTCGAAGCCTACCTCGAACTTAACTTTCAGCTAACCTGTTTCCTTTCATTCCACAATGAATAATAATCTCATAAAGTAAGCCCGTAGCTTTCAATAAATTTGCCAGTGTCTGAATGAAACAGCTAGATCTTTTCCAATTTCTCTCACGAGTCACGGCAGAAGGCAGTCTCAAGCTACAAAACTTGAATTTTGATCCTCTTCACAGTAACGTAATTTAACGTCTCAGATATTATATATATGCCCTATTTCAGCTAGCGCTGCTTGGCTCAATTGAGGGTTTCTGCCGTCAAAGTTCATTTTTTGTTTCAGTTTTCCCCATATTAGCCGACATGTATAATGTCTCGAGCTCTCAATCCAGTAGAAAGACTCTTATTCTGTCGTAAAACATGCCTTAGCTGTACAAGACCGCCCACGATGGAATAGATTTCTGACAATGACTCGTTGAAAGTGATATCTCCTTGTCTCGCCTTGTCTGAGAGCTTTGAACTTTCTTATCTGAGCGCGCCTGACGAGATCTAACCTTTGATTATAATTCGATACCCGTTGATATCCAAACGTGTTTGGATATTGTATTTCGCTTACGTTTCTAAATGTACATTGGATCTGTCCAAACAGCGCTGATCGAATGTATTACGGCTCCTGGTTGTTCATGTATTTTTATGGTCAACAAGAGCGCCAGTTGAAATATCCTGAGCCTGTTGGAAGGCTTTCGCCCTCGCGGGTCGACCATTTTGATTTACTGTATTCACTTATGTAAATACATTTAACCTGGCGATTGTTGCGTGACCAGCACAGTGCAATCTGATTGGTTTGAATTTGACCTTTAACGCATGCGCAGAAGCCGTCTGACACCAATTAAAAGAAAAAATAATAACGACTTGCATTTTAAGACTCGGCGCTGCCACAGGCAGCCCGAGTAATTATATATTAAATATTGCTATAGTGCTGTTTGTTTTCATTTTGATGATTTAATATCAAGCTATAACTAAGAAGCTTGCAAATCTCTCAGGCAACTAACCTTTGCACATCATGTACAAGAGAAGAACAGTTCTTGCCAGTCCACATGCGCAGATATCATTTAGCACGAAAGTCACCCTTCCTTCGTAGTTGTCTGGTAGAGACGCTATGGACAGACAGACACTCCGCGGGTCTCCCACACCACACAGCAGAACGTTCAAGTCACTTGAATATCTCTCTCCTTCGTTCATTTGTAGATTGATGAGATCACTAGCTGGAGTATTACCAAAGTAATACACGGCTCTTGATCCTTTCGCGTCCTTCAATATTACGAAACGAGCCTTAATCTGTTTCACTAACTCAACTGTTCTCCGAGATACTTCTTTACACTGCGCTTTGTGAATACTCCAGTTTCGTTTTTGACATTCCGGCCCACAGAACCAAGCCTGTAGACAGTTAGAACACTGCTTCGTGTCGCTTGTTTCCTTTCCACAACCTTTACATTGATTTCTAATGGCGGCGGCATCGCAATCGACCTGGTGTCGAACCTTGTCGTCACTTAAGCACTTTTTGCTGCAGTAGTTGGCCATTCTACAGCGAGTACACGTAATGTTTTCACTCTCAACAACATCACAACGCCAACACTGGTGTTTGGACAACATGACAATCTGATTGTTGGTAGGGTATTTCTGATCCCCGAGAATGTCAAATGACAGCGTGTCGGAAACTGACAAAACGAATTCTAGTTCCACTTCAAGGCAGCGCTGGAAATTGTGAACTAGAAACTCAGTTTCTACTACGGTATGTATTCTTGGAATTGATGAATAAATTAATATAGGTCCGGTTACTTGTCGGGGCCGGTACTGGGGTCAAACTTTATCTAAATAGATTTTATTGGAACATTTATAATGTATGGTAAATCGAGCATGATACCGGTACAGATTGAATGGTCCCGTTGGTACAACCTGACCAGAAACACCTGCACGAGAGAAATGCGGCGAAACATTTGCCATCTCAAACGAAAGTGAATGATGCGTATTGTGTATAGGCTCTATTTCCATCCGTCCAGTCACGATCCTGCTCCCGGGGCGAGGAACGCCGGCTCACCCAAGCGGCTGATAATCGAGCCTATATTGTGTATTGAGAGCTTCTTTTATGGATTTAAAGAAGTGCAAAATACATGATCAATTCTCTATACTCTGCTTCAAAATCTCTTTTAGTAAACTCGATGACCACCTATACAATTACAATTTAAGAAGCTATGAGACTAATTTAGCACTTGCAAAACCCAATATGTATTTTCTGAAACGAACTTGTAAGGATCGCGCGCGCGAATGTATAGTGGTATCACAACGGGGCCTGACACGCGATGAATTCATAATTTATTCATCAATTCCAAGATATCGCAAAACGGAAGCGCGATTTCTTGGAATTGATATATGCACACACACTGATTTCGCTGCCTTGGAGTAGAAATTCGATTTATTTCCGACACGCTGTCATTTGACATTCTCAGCGATCCGAAAATCGACTAAGCTAAGCAAAATGCCGGTAAATACTTCATGGTAGTGTTCCGTTCCATATAGTCTCCCTGCATAATACTGTAATGATTATGCAGGGAGACTATATATGGAACGGAATACTACCATGAAGTATATACCCAAACGCCATCGGAGAGTCCCGATGTACACAGAAAAAAACGAAGTACACAATAGAGTTTGTATGTGTTGATTTCTTATCGACCATAAAACGAATAAATTAGCTCGGAGCACTAACCCTAATAACGTTCTGCGCTTGCGCGAATCCACGAGTGAAAAAGGACTTATAAACTGATTACTTTAGTGATTTCTCCCTTAAATTTTCCCTGTAGCCCGGATCCAGTAACAGCACAACCTGAAAGCCGAACCAGGGAAAATACCCTGGCTCAAAAAAGATAAGACCTCTGCTAGCTAAGCTTGCATTAGCAGGCCACTTCCAAGCGAATTGTCAGTTAGCTTTTAGCGTATTCATCCAGCTTTCAACTCGGTTGCCAGTGGCTCTATTTCCTCTAAATCATCTACATCCGGCAATAAATGTAAACAGAAAGACACTATTACTATTATATATTCAGAAGAATCTGATGCAGATTCTCGGTCGTTATATTGACTAAACTACAACAAAGTTTGCAGTCATTACAAGAAGAAATGTATGGGTTCGAAGCAACTTAAGAACGATGTGTTGAGTGTTTGACGTCACTTACGCTCAAAAATGACTAGGCGTTCCTCGCCCATGGAAACGGGTTCGCCCTGTAAACCACTTCTTTTATTACCACGCCTTCCTTTTTCTTTCTTCTTTTCCGGCCTTTTTGTTTGTTCAAGTCACGCTCCATGATCACTCCTTTCAAGCCATCTTTCCACCTCCAACTCCTAAATCACTCCCTTTTCTACTGTCTGCATCTCAGAAAACGTCACGATCCCATAGACTCTTTCTCCTATTGAATTCTACATTTTACGATTTTCACGCCATCCCTTGTGCGCAAATGATGCAACCAGCCCGCGTACATAGGTAACGGGTCACCGTCGGCCGTAAGAAAACGCACGTGCAAAACAAACATCAACACGCGAGGCACGCTGTAAATACCATGACGCCACACATTTTCCACAGCGTTCTAATAATATTTCATGCCTTTTTCATATCGAATGTCGTGCAAGTACGACTCCACGTGTCGGCAATTCCGCATCGGCAACCCGTACAATAAATCCCAAATCTCTCGAAACAAAACTTTGCACATGCAATCAAAGTAATACAAATCCAGATAAGCCAAATCCAGATAAGCCAAATCACTCTTGTTCTTATTCTTCAAATAACGATAGCCGAATCCATTGTTCTGCGGCATTGAGCCTCACTCACATAGGATTCTCGTGTGTTGTAGAATATAGATACACTGGGCGATAGGATGAATATTATGACAAAGTTGCTGAAAGTGCTTGTTTTATTCCATTTTAATGATCAGGAAATCATTTTCCAACCAATAGGAATTGCCGAACACAAAAGCTACGAAATTGGCACATTTGATAAGGTTCCTCACACGATTTTCTTTATAAACGACATATGGAACCACCATGAAAATCATTTCGTCAAACTTTAATAAAATCAGAGAAAATGATACGTATCGTTTACTTTTTCGACGATTTGTGTTTAAACAAATTAAATCAAGAGTTTTAACAATTAATACCTCACTTTAACACAAAAACAAACACCTGGATCTCCTCGCATCCATCCCACGTGGCACTCTCCTCATCCCTTTCATAACAAATTTCACACCACTGTCGGACTACCCTTTGTCTTACCCGAAACCCTACATGTCACCACCACACCACACACCCCCTCCACGTGGCCGTCGCCAGAGCGCGTCGGTCTCGACCACGCCACCATACACCATATAACCCCATGACCTTTCCCTTTGTTCTCCCTCACCACCGTCAGACCACCCATTGTCTTATCCCAACCCTCAACACACAGCCTCCCTCATCATCCACACCGTACCTGTCAAAAATCCTTTGTTCACCCATCGAACTCCTTAAAGTGGCTACGAAACGAAATTTTGGTCACTGATTTCAGTTGAAAATCTCTTCGATATGAGGAAGGATGGCGTTTTCTCTTTCACTATATCATCTCGTTGCAGAGCTATTCAGGTATTTCGACTATGCAAATTAGAGGATTTATGTCATTAGTTGTGCACAGCAGGAGACCCGTTTATAAAGCTGATGATATCTCTGTAAAAATAGGGTACAAACTATTGAAACTTTGCACATGCGTAGTAAAAGCAATACACACAGCATTTTGCAAATGTTGCCATGGAAACACTCTTGGCTCCAGACTCCTTGAATGATGAAAAGAAATTCCCGGATTTCTCCTTTGGTAAACACAATTTTATTGCTGTGGGTGCAGCAGAGGTTTTGCCACAATGTAGGCAGTATGTGTAAGTGCCTTAGAGTAAATTATTTTGTGTAACATAGACAGAATCTGCAATTTTATGTTCAAGGTGAAAGGAACCTGGATCCAATAGTGTTTCCATGACAACCTCATAGTTTGCCTATTGATGTGTATTTTCCTTATTACTGTACATGTGCAAAGTTTCAATTGTTTCTACCTATTATAAGCAGAGTTATTCTTCATTTTGTGATTTGTCTTGAGGCCTTGCACAACTAATGACGTCATAAATCATCTAATTTCCATATTCGAAGAACCTGAATATCACCGTAACGAGATGAGATAGTGAAAAACAGAAAACGCTATCCTTCCTCAGTTCGAAAGGATTTTCAACTGAAATCTTAATTTTAATGACGAAAATTTTATTTCATAGGCACTTTAAACTGATTTTCATTGAGGCCGTGTTTTACAATATAAGAAAAATAGAATAATATTAATTTAAATATCTTACAATTACGTGAAGTTAAGAATCTTAAATCTATTACAATATGTTAAAATTGACAATAGCTACATTCATGAAAATAGTATAACAATGGGTTATTAAGGAGAGTGGTAGCCTTGATCTGATTCTTAAAGGAGACAAGGGACGTTGTTTGTTGGAAGAGATTTGGCTCATAAAAATGGAATGAAACGAAGACTTTGTGCTACTTTTATTTCAAAATATTCATCAGTACCTATCACCCAGTGTTTCGGTAGTCTAAAACACAGAAGAATCCCATGTGATGGAGGCTCAATGCCGCAGCACAATGGATTTCATCAAAGAGTAAATTTGAGGGGAAAATAATAAATTAGATCTCCTGAGCAAATATTAATTTTCAAAATTCAACAATATTAGCGTATTATCATCATTCTTGTATTTCCTTTCTTTTGATTTTTCTTTACCTCGCCATCTAACTTGCCTTGGAATTGCTTTTTTCTCTATAATTCATACTGACTATAAATATTTTGTAATATATAATTTTGGTGGCCAAGCTTAGTTTAGGTCTTATAGTTATACTAGGCCACCCAGTACCCTATCCAAGTCATATTATCTCTTTTTCCTATCTTGTATTATCTTTACTACCCTGGATCGCTTCGTTCCTCGATGGCGGCGCTTTGCGCCTTTCGCGTTAGAGAGAGGGCAGTAGAACCTCTGGCATCCAGGGTATATCTTTACATGTTGGTACGAATAAAGTGTTGTTTGCTTGTTGTCATCGTACATTTAGTGCAGATCATTACTTATGTAAGTCCTGATGGGGTGTCGTGCTGGAACGCTTGGGCCATTGTTCACATTATATTTAAAAAAACGAGAGCTAGTGTTTTACCAGGGGATCCAAACAAAAAGATGAAAGCACGAGGCCGCTTCGGCCGTCTTCTCCGTCTTCTCCTTCACTTCTCCATGTAAATCTTGTAGCTTAATTAGGTCCATCATATGCATGAATCTTGATACCCAATGAGAGCACAGATGAACATCATTAGTGATTTGGATCACATATCCAAATCACTAGTGACGTTCATCTAGTGTTTCATTGGGTATCAAGATTCATGCATGTCAGTCCTCTTATTGACTAAAATGCTCATTCATTATTTGAGAAAGACATTTTCCACATGGATGAGATATGAATAAGGTGCTGTTAAATATTTTGTGTTAGTACTTCCGGTATTAGCTATTTCCGGTAGAGCGCGCTATGCATTATGGGACCCTTTTTGGCCATGTGCTTGGTCTTCGTGTAGAGAACCGCCATTTTTTGTTGTTAATGTTATATTCGGGTGATTTTGCATCAAAACTGTTAGAATCCGACAGGTATAGAGTACATCCTGTTTGGAAATTATTAAAGGTCCATCTAGGGTGCTCTATATGACCAATATAGTTTGCATATAATTGTTTTATTCTTCGTTAGGCTACGACGGTAGAGGAGCTATCAATCGCAGAAAATGAAGAATTAGAAGTTTTAGAGAGGGATGGTAGAGGTTGGTGCAAGGTGAGCATTGTTTGGAGAGACTTTTGCACTAATTGAACAGGTGTTTTGGGAACTGAAGCCTCTTCACACAAGAACTAGCTTATCTACAAAATTGTTTTATTGTAGAAATTATCTAGCATAGGAAAGGATCAGGTAAGACCTGTATACTAACTGAACTAGGCTGAATTTCAGCCGTCTCTGGTTGGTTCCTCCCGAGAGAGACGTCTGAATTAATTTGACGATAATGCCGTCAAAGCGGATTACAATTTTCATTTATGCAAATAAAACTGCCACAGCGACTGTAAAGAGTTCGTTGGGTCACGAAAACAGACTTTCACAAAAACTTTTTCCTATTGGAGGCTGGTACGGTTTGAAATCTACTAATTGTGATTAATAACTGAATGAATTTTAGAAGAGATTATGGAGAACATTTCTTAAGAAACGCAAACGGTAATAAGATAAATTGTGTAAATAAAAGTCTACTTTGATCCCTTTTGTATCGTAGTTTAGTCATCTTGTGCCTTTAGAGCGGTTTTCAGTTCAGTGTAGTAAAACCAAACGCAAATTACCCACAGCCAACCAATCACAGGAGCGAGTAATCACAAGTAACTCCTAAATGGCTTCCCTGTGAGCCAATGACAAACCAAAGCAAAGGTAAAACCAATTTGTGTTTGGTTTTACTTTGGATTCTGATTGGTTGATTTACTTTCTCAGCCAATAGGAGAGCTTAGTAAACCAAAACACTTCCGACACTCAATTGAAATCCGCTCTATGAGTGAAGCGAGCTAAACATCTCTGAATTGTCTGGCAGCCGCCTCCGCAGCAAAATGTCACGCTCAAATGAAAGAAAACAAAGGCAATCACCCTAATTTTAGGTACGTATGTGAAATGTTTCGCCAAAAACAACAACTACTTTAAAGCTTAGCCTGAGACTTTAACAGATTTAGTTTTCTTCATTTGTAATTCACTGCGAGTTTACTAAGTTAGAAAGTTACCCTCGTTCTGATGTCCCTGGGGCGGCCTTCACCTACTCGGAACGTGGAATAGTACTGGCTATGCAAACAATGCCTAACCCTGAAACAATATAAACCCTAACCCTAAAACAATGCAATTCTTTGTCAGTGCAGTCCAACTGGGGTCCAATAAAATGCAAGGTTTTGAGAGGTGAAGGGCTACTGATGTCCCTCAGTGCGAGGCTAACCTTAGTCTCCCCCGCAGTCGTTTTTAGGGGCTCATACCCACTCTCCCCACATAGTAGGGACCTTAAGCAACCACGACGGCAACGTCTAGGACGACGGCATAAAACAATAGCCTTAATTACAAAATACAATAAGTGCATGTGAAAATGCACGTAGTCGCCTACATTTTCACCGTTCTCTGCAAAAACAGAACGTGAAAACCCCAAATTGTCCGTTTTAAAGACAACGCGAACGTTGAAAGTAAATAAAATCATTTTTCGTTCGGCGTGATCGGAACTTTATAGTCATTATATTTTTCGAAAATCTGGTTGTGAAAAACAATTGAAGGCGAACAAGGGAAATAATAAACACCAAATTTCGGGAGAAAGTTCTTTCTACGTCCGGTCGTCACTGCCGTCGCCGTCCTGGTTGCTTAAGGTCCCTAATGACTGCGGGGGAGGCTAGACTAAACTAGCAAAAACAAAGGATTGCCTCACTTTAATCCAAGATGGCCACCAGGTGAAATGAGTGAATAGCCCACTTCCGCGATATGCTTTACTTGTCACGCACAAAGGTTTCAATACGAGGCCCCGTGCTGAATTAGATGTATTCTTTTCAAAGAGAAAAGAATAGATTTAATTTAGCACGGGGCCTCGTATTGAAACCTTTGTGCGTCAAAGTAAAGCACATCGCGGAAGTGGGCTATTGCCTTCGACGTGTCTTTAGTACGACTCCCATAATCCGATGCGCACGAAATGCGCTACCATGATTCCCTGCGCGCAAGACCGGCGCCTCTTTCGTTCCATAACAGGTACACGGATCTAGGAAACGCATGCAGGCGTATGGATTTTCACGCCATTTAAGGTACAGGCCGAGCTAGGCTTTCACAAAATGTAAACTGCTTATATCACATATCGGGATTTTTTAGCCACTGGAATACAACTAAATGTATCATAAATATCATGTCAACAAGCGTGTGTTTTCCCTACTTTTGGTTCGCATGACTATTTCAGTGGCCAAAACATGCTCCACTTTAGCCGCATGTCGCAGCTGAATCGCACTAGTGCGTTGTGAAATCAGACGCTGAGAGGAGTGGAATCACCACTGTAGACTACACGCGCTATTTATAACTTTGCACAATATCAACTAAAGTAATTAATCGGACTGTGCGATTCAAGGTAAATCACATGCATGCCTGACTCGGTAATTCCACGGAAAATTGCACTCGAAAAACGATAATTTCGTGGAATTACCGAGTCAGGAACAGAAGAGGAAATCCCCAAAGGGTTTAATTTGGACCACGTGTACCCACTCACCGTGCAGATGAATCAGTGCTAGCGCTCAAGTAATATGTAAAACACGAGGAGCTGTTTTAGATACAGTGAGAGGGGGTTGAAAACCGAGGCGAAGCCGAGGTTTTTGAACCCTCTCACTGTATTTAGAAACTCGCTTCTAAAACAAAGCTCTGAGTGTTTTACATGGCTTCTCAAACTCCACTTTAATGATAAAATTAGCGATCTAAAATTCTGCTGCACCCACAACAATAAAACTGTGTTTACCAAAGGAGAAATCCGGGAATTTCTTTTCCTCATTCAAGGAGTCTGGGGCCAAGTGTGTTTCCATGGCAGCATTGTGGTTTGCAAAATGCTGTGTGTATTCACTCTTCTTAATATTTATGCGCATACAATTACCTACTCGAAAACAAAAATGGCGTCGCGGACGGAACATTGCTGTGTTCTTCTATCATCGGAGACAAAAAGAAAAATCCTGAATTGTCCTTTTGAACTCGGGTGGACGTTGCGGCATCCCCGATGCGGGGATAGCCTCGTTTTCGAGTAGTGAATTAGATATTTGCATAAATATTAAGAAGAGTCAATTGCTTTGTACTATGCATGTGCAAAGTTTCAGTAGTTTATACCCTATTGTTACAGAGATATCATTCACTTTATCAATGGGTCTCCCGCTGGCCGCTATGCACAACTAATGACGTCATAAATCATCTAATTTGCATATTCGGAAAACCTTAATATCTCTGCAACGAGATGAGATAGTGAAAAACAGAAAACGCCATCCTTCCTCATTTCGAAGGGATTTTCAACTGAAATCTTAATTTTAATGACGAAAACTTTATTTCATAGGCACTTTAATTCATTTTCACAAAATGTAACCGTAAGTTCAATACTGAGTCACTGCCTTTCGAAGTTCTTCAAACTCAGTGCCAAGATTCCTATCCTCGTTCCAGAGCTTTAAAAAAACGAAGAAAACAACGAGAAAACGCGGGGGAGGGGAGAAGGGGGCATTGAGAACTTCACTTTCATGTTAACAACCTCGCTACATTTCCGAGCCAATACGAATCGTCGTTTTATCAAATATCCATAGTTGAATAAGTGTAAGAAGCCAATCAGAGATGAGTTTCAAAGTCTGAACCAATTAAATGGAGTGTGGAAATGAGATTCGCAATGGCCGAGGCCAGACGCATTTCTTGTCTTCTCTTCGGATTTTCCTTTCTTTATCGCCCTAGCTCGCTCTCTCCGCATATTTCCTCTGTTGGCCTCTGATCGTGAATTCCAGGGTACAGATTCCCCGCCGACAACTAACATTAAGACTAGTTATCCCACACTAACTTGCTCACCCTAGATCATATTTGTTGGGGGATGGAGGCCTTCTCAATATACAGAAACGATCATTACCATGTGAAAAACATCGATATTAGTGATCTTGAGAAATTGGAGTGCTGTAGCTTATTAAAAAGCTGTGACGCTACAGCCATTTGAAATTAGGAAGATTTGTACGAGAAAAACAACGGAGGCCTTTCTAGCCTTGCTTTCATGTTTTTCCAGCATTAGAATAGCCTATAACTCAACAGCAATTCTCTACATTGCTCTAAAACTGAACACAAGTACTAGTTTTAATGTGATCTTTCATATAGTAGCATTAGTTTCCCTCAACAGATTAATCCTGGGGTGGATCCAGGAACGATTCTGTGTGAGGCGGTTCGGAAGGGGGGTTCGATATACGCGAGCGCCAAAATATTTGGTTATTTCTTTATCGTCTTTTGTAAGCGAGCGAGAGAAAGGGGGTATGACGTAACCCCCCCCCCGGATCCGCCCCAGTAAACTTCCAAATTATGCAAATTAGGAAGCGGCCATTATAAAAGTGGCGTATACGAGAGGCGAAAATCGTCATATCAAAGACCGTAGTTCCCATGTGCTGTACCATGGGCGGATTCAGGGGAGGAGCCGAGGCCCCCTTTCATTGGCTGGGCCCCGCACCCCCTAGCTAATCGCACCTATACGGCGCGAGGTTCGGCTTTAGCTGCACTTTTACAGCCCCCTCTTTCTGCATTTCCTGGATCCGCCCCTGTGTACGTACACACTGTATCCATTAGAGAGACTGTATAAGTTCTAGATATAGACTAGCTAGAGTCCGGAGGCTAATGTCCACTCAACACATCTCTCATAGCCTCGTAGCATGGTAACCCGTCTACAGTTGATGGCCCAACGGAAAGGTATCACCGTGTTCTCATGACGTGTGAAGTCTCTCAACAACAAACCATGGTCACTAGCAAGTCGCTTCAGTGACGGTAGCTTAGCTGTATTCGTAGGTGTGTCATCAGCAACAAGTAGTGAAGCTCGGAGGAAGCGGGTAAACTGTTCGGTAAGGTCAAAATACTCAACGAATCCTGTTTCGCCTTCTGAATAAGCTCCTATTTTTGGATTCTTTGTGTCTTGAATAGCTTTCGTTTTGTACTGACAGGGAACCCCGCCCCTGCGTATTATATTGCATTCAGCCATGAAAAAATGTATGTACCAATTGTGTGACTGTGTCAGGATGACTGCTGAAGGGTTGTTAGTATTCAGTTTCAGTTTCGCCAGGTCTAAAAGTGTTAGTAGTGGCACGTAGTCCAACAGATTGGATGTCGTGATCCTGTCGAACTTCATCCCTTCTGGAAGATGCCTCGGTATCTCTCGGCAGTCACAAAGCATCACGTTCATCTTGATGGTGTCACCCTGCATCCTCTCAGCACATCGTCGCACCACCTGTGTGACGTAGTTGTTGTACATCTCCTGCAGTGAATGTAATCCAGGAAAGGCCCTACGTACTGACTTGTAATCCCAACAGGTAAATGGTAGCAGATCTGGCTGGACGGCATACCTATAATCACCCTTGTTGTTTTCTAAGAAGTGATTAGATCCTGTGAGAGTGAAATTTTCTTTAATTACATTTCTTCTTGAATGTGATGGCAGCAGTATTCCGTTAGCAAACCAATCCTTTGCCGATTTCTTGTGATCCTCTGGGATCTCGTTAAGATACGAAGTCATACCTCCCTCAGCTTGTTCATCACAACCAAACATCTCTTTCCGTTGTTGCGCAAGTCCAAGATATCTATTCACCATCGTCAGCCATTTATTCCAGACAGACTTCAGCTCTTTAAACATGACATTATCGATCTGCATGACGCCATGTGTAATGACCTCAAGATTTGATATTCTCGTAAGATCCTGCAACGAGACGACCAGAAATTCAAAGTGTTCCTGGTTGAGGTACAGCGAATACCAGATTTGAGTGATGGCTTCTGCCCTACTGACTCCATCTGCAAATTGAAATTCATTAAAAGCTGTGGATAATTTTACCAAATACCTCGCATGAAATCTCCAATTTATGTTTTATTTACTTACTTACTTATTTACTTACTTACTTGCTTACTTACTTGTTTACTTATTTATTTACTTACTTATTTATTTATTTAAATCCTCATAATGTTTAGAGTAATTGTGTGGAAAAAGTTTTGTTTTTGCGTGAACCCTTGATTGTCTACGACCTGTTCAAGTTGATTTAAAAAGGCGAAAAGCGACCTGGCTTTTTTCACGACCGAGCGGCAGTAAACAGAAGCATGGGTCTAGTACATGGTGCATTGTGTGTGATGTAAGATCAGGATCCATAACGATACAGAAACTACAACAAGTGCAAGTGAACAATGGTTTTTTTGCCTCATCTCTTACGTCACAAGACCAATACCCCAAACTACGCGGTCGTGAAAGGAAATTCCCGGGACTTTAATCACGATTTAAAAATCAAGGATTGCACCATTTTTTTTTTTCATTCGTCCTCAGTTTTCATATAGCCTTTGAAAATAAATAAAACTAAACTGGGGTATGGGCCACTTGTTTAAAATACCTCATAAACAACCTCATAGTGGTTACATGGGAGACTCAATCCAGAAACTCTGAATACAATGCACTCAACTTTAAACTTCAGTGATATTTAAATTTTATTCAGATACTAGGTGTTCTTAAGCAAGAACTGTTTTCCAAGAAATTCGTAGCACGAGAAATATCGTGATACAACTAAAGTTGGGGAAATTTTCTAATGATAATAGTTCATCATCACAAAAAAAATATTATATCATTACAGATAAGCAACAATAAAGAGCTTTTCCTTATTGTCATTTTTATGTGAACGTGTAACAAAATTAACTAAATAATGATAATGATGAGATAATTACAGTAATTGCTGATTTTCACTCAATCCCCAGAGATTCAAACGACAAAGGGCATGGCGGCCATGTTAGTGCCCCAACAAAAGAAGCTAACGAGGAATCTATTGTTTAAGGGCACCAACATGGCGGCTATGACGTCAAGTGAAAGCCAGCAATAGTCAAAACGTATTACAAAATGTAATACAAGCTTTATCCCAGGGAAACTAGCCAACTCCAGTCCTTGCCTGTTTCTAAACGTTAAGACATTTGTTTAGATGCACTTATAACTTGTATATATTTTCTTGTCTTTCATTCACACACATGCATCTTAGTTTATTTTACCCAGCAGTTTTATGTATTATACATTCATATTATATATTCAGCCAATACCGCTAAATATCCCAGATCTGGTCGAAGTTTCTGTTGTCAGCGAATGCTTT
Organism: Actinernus sp. WN-2022; assembly: GCA_030867875.1. Classification (NCBI taxonomy): domain Eukaryota; kingdom Metazoa; phylum Cnidaria; class Anthozoa; order Actiniaria; family Actinernidae; genus Actinernus; species Actinernus sp. WN-2022. The sequence goes on from JAOWCC010001751.1 coordinate 10,588,423, forward strand.
CAAAGATCTCAAAAAGACGACGACCGGTCCTGATCGTATCCCTTATTGGATGTGGAAAGACTCGCTCCTGTTGTCACCAAGGTCTGGAATTTCTCTTTGTCCACGCATTCATGGCCCTGCTGTTGGAAATGGCGAACCCAAGGATGCACTTTTATTTATAAACTTAAGCTACTTCCACTCAGCCCATATATATTAAATTGCTACCTTAGCTTTTTAACCTATAGGAAAGAGAGAATCGTTTTCAATAATTATGTTTGCGAATGGATGCAGGTTAATAGAGGCACGAGACTACAGGTCGAGTGTTTGTACCTGCTCCAGAATTCTCCCAAACTTATTTTCACATGGCTCAGTTTTCTATTGTTCTTTCAGGGGAATATATCATATAACCCCTAACTAATTAAGTGTGGGTCTAATAGAAACATCTACGCATGCTCAAGGACGCTAGCAGTGCGAATTCATCTAGAATGACTCATAGTCCCTGTTTGTTGAAATTTCTGTTCCTCACGGGAAAAACCTAATTGTTGGGGCTGTCTACCGGCCGCCCAATCAAAACGCCATGTTATTCTTAGAAAAAATCAATGATATTCTTTCTAAAATCACAAACATAACAAACATTGTTATGTAATGGGTGACTATAATCTAGATTTGCTCCATTATGATCACCATCAGCCCACGCAAGATTTTGTTGATAGTTTGTTTTCGCGCTTTTTCTATCCACTAATAACTAGGCCCACGCGGCTCACTAACTTGCTTCAAAAAAGGACTGTTCAATTTTCTACAAAGACAGTTTTCTTTTCTGTTGTTACATACTGAATCGGTCATGACGCGTCTACGCTGTCCTTTTATTTAACTTTTTATACTATCTAGAGGCCTCCTCGCTACAAGCCTGATGGTTTCCTGAGGCCTCCTCGCCACTATATCAATTGTATCATGTATTCACGAACTTCAATTCTTTATATATATATATCTATTGTTAATGTATGTATTCTATGTGTGGCAAAGCGCAAATACATAAAAAATATTCCGAGCTATTCTGTTATCTTTCCCTTTGTTTATCTTTCCCTTTGTATTGAACTTGTTAATGAGAAAACCTCGCCATTGTAAAAAAATATGCATTTTATTGGCCTGAAACGAAGGGATAACCCGCGGGGACTATATCACATATCCCCTCGTGTCAGGCCAATAACCCTTACTTACCGAGGTTTGCATGAGCCTGTGCAAACACGGAAAATCTGTTTCATTGCTTTTATAAAATAATTATTTTGATAAAAGAAGCACTTAGGGTGCTTGTCTTCATTTCCACGTTTGCACAGGCTAATGAAAACATGGCTATCGGCCAATCAGAACGCGCGTACTATCTAAATGATTTTATAAATGTCCAGTTTTAAATAGCCATGCATGTTTCTTACATTCTTGTAACACTTGATATGTATTTTTATCAGTGCAATAAATACCATTTATATTATTGATTGATTGATTGATTCATATTTTAGATTTTTGCTGGCGAGCCAGCATATAATCGCTACAAGTTTGAAAGTACGACGATGTCTGTCTGTTTGTTTGTCTGTTTGTTTCCTCGCTGGTTCTGCAAGAACCCACAGTATCCTTCGCAACCGTTATTTATGTCGTCACGCAGTTTTTTGTTTGCCGACGATTTATAAGGGCTTCAAACTCCGGCTTTGTTTTCTACTTATTTTGCTGAACTGCTCAGAATACCTTGAAATTACCGTTCAATAAATCTACCTTAATTTATCTTAAAGAAAGCTTTGATTTATACCCTCGAAGATTTCTTTCTCTTCTTCGCCGTTCTCTTGCCGTTAACAATAGGACATGTTTACCGTATTGTTTTTCTCGGCCAATGGAAATCCAAATACCATGGTGCATAGAGATTTCTCTCGGCGACAGGAAAGGCAAATTAGAGATGAGAAACCAATTTGGCTCAGCCGTAATAGCAGCTATTGTGAATGTTTAACTCATGATTTTGAGAGAAATAAAATTCAGACTTTGCAAGATGCAGCAGAGGCGCTGGTAACTACATTATAAAACAGACATGCAAGTCCTGATACACGAGAAGTACGCGTATGACGTCATTGATTATACTTACAGTCAGACTTATTACAATGGTGTATATGTTTTACTTTCGTATATCATGTGCAGATGAAATTTGCGCAGTATAAGTGCTAAATTATTATTATCTAAAGAAGTTAATCCATAGGATGGTTTAGATGAAGCCTGACCCATTTATATAGACAGTCCTGTTTCCATTTAGCTCCATATGATACTGTTTCATGAAACAAATCACGCTGAAAACCAACCACACATTTCTGGGAACGAGAAATCAAGAGAAAGTAAAGTAAATCAACGAGGATGTAAATCAACTAACCTTTGCACATCATGTACAAGAGAAGAACAGTCCTTGCCAGTACACACACGCAGATGTCATTCAGCACGAAGGTTACCCTTCCTTCATAGTTGTCTGGCAGAGACGCTATAGACAGACATACACTTCGAGGGGATCCTACACCACACATCAATAAGTTAAAGTCACCTGAATATTCCTCTCCTTCGTTCATTTGTAGATTGATGAGATCACTAGCTGGAGAATTACCAAAGTAGTACACAATTCCAGTTCCTTTCGCGTACCTCAGTATCTTAATCTGTTTCACTAACTCAACTGTACTCTGAGATACTTCTTTACACTGCGCTTTGTGATCACGCCAGTTTCGTTTTTGACATTCCGGCCCACAGAACCAAGCCTGTAGACAGTTAGAACACTGCTTCGTGTCGCTTGTTTCCTTTCCACAACCTTTACATTGATTTCTAATGGCGGCGGCATCGCAATCGACCTGGTGTCGAACCTTGTCTTCACTTAAGCACTTTTTGCTGCAGTAGTTGGCCATTCTACAGCGAGTACACTTGATGTCTTCACTCGCAACCACATCACAACGCCAGCACTGGTGTTTAGACAACATGACAATCTGATTGTTGGTAGGGTATTTCTGATCCCCGAGAATGTCAAATGACAGCGTGTTGGAAAAAAGAATAGAATTCTAGTTGAACTACAAACTCAGTTTCTACTGGTATGTAAATAAAGAGCGATTTCTTGGAATCGGTGAATAGATTAATATAAGTCGTTACGTGTCGATGATTGGAACTTTTATAATGTCAGGCAAATCGAGCATGATACCGGTATAACCTGTTGGTATAACCTGCCCAGGAACAGCTGCACGAGAGAACTCACCATGTGGCGAAACAATTACCATTTGAAACAACGAAAGTGAATAATGAGTATCGTGTACTGATAAATGCGAAATACTTGATCAATTCTCTATACTCTGCTTCAAAATATATTTTAGTAAACTCCATGAGCGCCTAAACAATTACAATTTATGAAGCTATGAGACTAATTTAGCACTTGCAAAGTCCAATATGGACTTCCTGAAATGAAGCTTGTAAGTGGTATAACAACTCGACGGGTCCTGGCACGCGTTGCAGGTGTTTTTTATTTGTTATTTTTGTGTCGCGATATTTCGCCGCCAACCAATCAGCTCCATACTCTAATTGGCAATCACGCCGTGTTTTTCTCCATCAACCAATCAGAAAGCACTGTGCACGTGAACATGGCAAACTTTGCGGAGTGGGGGACTGGATACTGATAGACTTTTCGCAAAACTTTTCATTCGAAGAGTTTGAAACGCGAGCAAAGTTTTGGGCTATTCGTAGCTATTATTTTGCTAAAACCAAACGTTTCTTCGACTGACATGCCAATTAAGATGTTGAGTTTTTCTAGGGCTGACAAAAGTTTTACGGACTCTGGAGGAAAATTTCGCACATTTTACGAAAGGATACCGGCCGGCGGTGCTCCTAAACACACGTGGCCCAGTAATAATCGACATTTGTAAGGAAACACATGATAACTTTACCAGCTTGTATACTAGTGTCGTGTTTATTCGTTCCTTTTAAAAGTAATGGCTTAAAATATATAGTAAATGGCCCGATGTTCGGATCATGTCCAGTTTACGACCCCCTATTGACGATGGAGTCGTAAACTTTAGAGTCGTAAACTTTAGAGTCGTAAACCTTCAGATATAAGCTTATATAGTTTACGACTCTATCGTCAATGGTGTTGTGAACTTGACATGATCCCTCAGTTCTTTGATCTGAGGCCAGCGTCAGTACATCCTCTCGGTAAGCGTCAGGAGTACTTTTAAATATCGATATGAGCATCCTTCTGCTGATCCTGATCTCCACAGATCCGGCTACACTTTTGTTTGTAATAGTGGTCCTTGCAGCCTTTTTTTAGCATCTTCTTGTTTAATATTCGTTTCCGATTTCTGCTGTTCTAAGCCAGCGTCGGCATTTTCACTCGGTCACTTCATGACCTGAATGCACCTATCATTGCTAAGCCGCAGGGGGAGGCGGGGGGGGGGGGGTGGGGGGTTGGAGGCCGGGCATACGTGGGGGATTTGACAAAGGAAGACTGCCGTGGTGGCGAGTTTTGATCATCTTGCGAGGCCCCGGGGTCTGGTCTTTTGACTTTTGGCAGTTGGAGGTTTATGCTCCAATCAAGACGCCATTTTGGATTAGGGCACGCAGGGGCTCCTGGGAAAGAGGTTGCTTGGTCCCTGCGAAGGGGTCCGTGCACGCCGCAGAAATTAAAGGTAACGCCATCTGATGTGTGTTCTCTTTTATGAAAGTAACCCACTGAAGCAACACTGATCATCAATAACAATGATTTGACTCGCTGTCACTTGTAGCCTGTAAAATTATTTTGATACATATAAAGAATCACATGTTTCGGTGAAAATGTCATTGACATTGGAACCCGGGGGGTACTCCTGTTTGTGACGTATTATGTATGTGCCACGGGGGTGGGTCAGGGTCTTGAGCTCAGTTTGGGCAGGTACGGTCAGGGTTTTGACCTGATTTGGGCAGATCAGGGTCAGGGTTTGAGTTTAATTTGGGTTCAGTCAGGGTCGGGGTTCAGTATTTGTTAGGCAGTTGGGGTTCAGTTTTTTTTAGCAGGGTTTTTCCCAAAAAAGGTGACAATCAGAGTTTTGGAGCTCGGATTTTGGGTCAAACAGGGTCAGGGATTGAGCCTATTGGCCTCACATACATACCCATTTTTTCATGTAAGTACCCCCCCCCCCCCCCCCCCGGCATTTGAATAACAAAGCAGCTCTGATTCTTGCATCAAAGACTCATCAGTTATTACTACATAATGCATTTAATTTTATCTTAATTTACATTACAAACATATTTAATTCTTTACTGTAGGTGCTGCTGGACTGTGGAGAGAAGAAAAGAGATCCAAATTCATGAACATATGGACTCTTTGCACGTTACGTCATAGCCGCCATGTTGGTGTACAGTTAACAATAGATTCCTCGTTAGTTTCTTTTGTTCTGTACACCAAAATGGCCGCCATACCCTTTGTCATTTGAATCTCTGGGGATTGAGTGCAAACCATCTATAGATACGTTCGTTGCTGTTCAAATGGTGCATTATAGCGATACTTACTGTGACGTCATACAAGCTAGTCACGCCACATTTGTTGCATTTGTGGTTGGCAGAAACGAAGCGTGAACGCAGTCAGTTGCTTCACAGGTCGGTGATTATTCATCGCCAAATTACTCTTCTTGTTCTTCCAAAATGCAAGCAAGCCCTTTCATCGAAGCTTATATGCTCTTAACTTCTAAGTCTTATAAAAGAATTAAGATTTGGAATCAGAATTGAGACTTTAGATGTATTTTGTGAGGCCCAAATCGCGAGATGCCATACAAGTCGTAGAAACATGCGTTTTTTTTTGCCAAAACATTATATATGCAAATGTTTAAATGACGTCGTGTTTACAAACAGTAAGTATCGCTATTGTTTAAATAAAAGTTGACTTTTGTATATTTTTGGTGTCATTTGATCAATATCTTTCTTTGAAGGAGGGGCAGTTGATACTGTTTTGACCAATGAAAAACTGTGTGTAATACTAATGATGCTAGCAAAAACCGTATACGACAATTCTGTGGGTCAGTGGTACGTTGGATATAGCGGAGAGATCTGATCAGCTAAAACAATAATAGTGAACGAGTCCAAGGACTACAGAAAAGCTGATCGAACAACGTATATAATGAGAATTCGAAATAGTAATAATAATTATAATGCATTTAAATTGCGCTGTTTCTACTACATAACCAACAGTGCTTTACAATATCCACAGCTACGTGTTAAAATTACAGCTATTATTAAAATGCAAAGTTACGATTATAATTTAAAAAGGCTAAAACTAAATAAAATCAAAGCCAATCCTAACTAGAAACAAAAGAAAAGACAACTTCAATGTTAAAAATTACAGAAACTATACATTAACATCGACTATCGCTAGTTTGCAATCGATATATTCAAAAAGTAAGTTTAAAAAGTAAGAGTTTCATACCGAGAACCGAGGTATGAAACTGACTTATATCACATTTGGCGAGGTTTTCTCAAATAGAAAGGAGGTTTAAAACTGAGTTATAAACCTCCCTGTAACAGTTATAAACCTCAGATTTATGATTTAATTAGTCTATTGTTGAACGGGTTTATACCAGAGTTTCACCCCCATGAAGAACAAAGAAAACCGTGTCAAGTGTGATATGAGAAAGGTTTTGATCTTATTTAAAAGTATTTAAAGACTTTCAACTTCTCACATCCGGTAGACTGTTCCATAGCAGGGGGCAGCAAACCGGCAAAATGCTCTCTGCCGATTACATTGAGGAATTACAAGCAACGACTTATTATCGGAACGTAGTGACCTCGGATGGGCTTAAAAGGAGTTAAAGCTCCATAAAATAAAAAGGTGCAATATTATTAAGTGACTTTGAAGTGACTTTTAAGGTTTAAAGTAATATCTTAAAGTTAATTCTCTCGGCTAGAAAAAGATCAAATTAGGGTAAAAGAACACGGTCATTTTAAACGTCTACTTTAGACTAGCCTCCCCGCAGTCGTTTTTAGGGCAGTCACACGTTCTCACTCTACAACGCCTTGTCGTCCAACGCAGTCTCCCCGTTGAATAGGCCCTTTGCAGCTAACAGTCACGTGCTGACATAATACTTCATTAACGAATGAATTGAGCTCGTGATCCCCATGGGAAAGGCGTTGCCATGAATACTGGAGAGCAAGCTATATTCAAAACGCAGTTTTAGAAAGATCGGCAATCGATTGGAGGTGGAAAATAGTATTTACAAACAGGTTTTGCTAATAACAACACCAATCTCGTACAAGGCCTGTAAATAAATGAAGTCAGATATTTTTTGCTCTCCAGTACAACCACGTGATTTGTTAGCTGCAAAGGGCCTAATAAAATACTAATAAGTGAACAAGTCCAATGACTACAGAAAAGCTGATCGAACAACGTTTTTATGATAATTCTACGATATTTCGGCGCCAGGTAGATCTCGAACTCGTAACCCTTTGCGTGTACCACAGTGTAGTGCAGACGTCATGACCAGTAAACTAAACCGGTCTACCGCCGTTCGGAATGTGACAATCGTTTATCTTTATCCTTGACTGCATGGTTTTAAGAATGCCATAAGAATAATGATTATCATTTATATTTTAAGTGTGTTTGCCATTTAAAGGGAACCGAACGCATGAACCCTAAAATCAACCCAACGTCTTTACAAAGATGTATTCTAAAGAAATATAAGTTCTGCTATTTTATTTTTCTGTGTTGCGCGTCTATGAGGAGAAAATTAGTCTCCAAGTTCGATTTTCCGCTAAAAAATCTATATTGTGTGGCGGCTCAATTCATTGCAAATTTCCCCATACCGTACGTCACACATACCAAGGAAGAACAATCACACCTCCAGCACAAAGAAAACACAATGGTCCGCAATTAGTCCGCATTAGTCCGCTATTTGCGGGAAACAGTAACAGGCTGATATAATAGACCGATTTAACTTGTACCAGGTTGTACATTTGTTGTCCCAATTCAGATCCTGTGACAGCTCGCCAGAGGGTTCAGTGCTTTGAATTAGTACATTTCATCTTGGGATACAGAAAAACAAGAAAACGTTACTCAAGGGAAAAGTCCAAATTGGGACAACAAATGTACAACCTAAATCGGTCTATTCTTCGTTAACGAATGAATTGAGCCCGTAATCCCCATGGGAAAGGCGTTGCTGGCAACCTATATCTTTTACAAACATTGACAATCGATTGGAGGTGGAAAATAGCTTTACAAACAGTGGGTTTTACTAATAACACTACCGATCTCGTACATCTCGTGCGTCACGCGTTCCAGGAGAGGCTAACTCTTGACCAATCATGATTCAGATTTTAATTAGTTTTGTTTTCCTTTGTACAGAGTGCCATTGGGTATGTCATTTGGATTGGCAGCCCAAAATTCCATATGCAAAATTCAATGTGAAAACCGACACATTTAAATTTCGCGCTCACTTCAGTCGTTCTTGCTGCTAAACTGCTAACTTTACATCGTTTGAGGACAGAAAAAAAGGGAGAATTACTTTGAGGAAAAGAAACCAGCACAGAAGTGAAAAAGGACAAAGTTAGCTGAGCGGAGTATAGTCCTGAAGAAGTTCAGAACTGCTTAAAAACAGCTCTGAACCGTGGAAAATTGTAAGTTTTTGCCGGGTGTGTGGTTTGCACGTTCTATTATAAGTTTTTGATTCTACTGTACAGTAGTTCTCTTGGAGAAAGCGGAACTAATGTTTAGAAGCCGCTATGGCAGCGTCAAAGCACAGAAAGACGGATTTAAGAACGTAAATTTGCACACGAGGCTTGACCACGTAGCTGGCGTTAAAAATGGCCGTATAATAAGCTTATTAAATAGCTATGAAAACTTCTCGATATATATATAGAACTGGATTCACAACTGAATATTGTTGCTCTTTCCTCTTTATTCAGAACCTACCAACTCTATTTCTACTTAGTTATTTTTCAAGCATTTTATGTTGTTACCAAGAGTAAAATTAAGCTTCTTGTTCTCTTGTTCTTGTTGCAGGTCCAAAGAAAGTAGAAGTGTATACGAGTATGTCTTTTGTCCGTTGGGAACATTTTAAAGCAGAAGGGCCCTTGCTACCTCCAAGGTGAGGAATTGTTATATCATTGGTAGGATTGTAACCAAACGACATGGCCGTAATGATTGCAACCCAAGTCGGAAGTTTGTGCCCCCAGTCAAAATTTCCATACAAACGTCTGTAAAATTTACCGAAATTTTCCGAGTTTGCGGGCCTGTCTATTTGCTCCTATTCAAGATAGATCAAGATATAACTCTCAAATTTGGGATTTTGATTAACTACGAAGTGCTCTTTACAGCAGTATCGACAGTTTTGCTGTTATACGTATATATCAAAAGTAAAAAAAAACCGTGGAAGGGTCTATTCTGATGCTAACATAAAAACCTATACCTACCAATTTCAACCCCAGATCAATCCATAGAACGATTCTAAATACACCTAAACTGTAATGGTCAATTTAGTGTAGTTCTCAAGTGTTATTTTAAAATGATAAAAATAGTACTGTATTCTGCAGTTTAGCCGATACAGGAAAAGGAATGGAAGCTACAGGAAACCTGAAGGGATGGAGTTCAGAGTGCTGTCTGGATGAACACAACATTACAAGACTGGCCCAAACAGTGAGTTTTTCTACAGAGGGTATATTTCAAACGAGGAAGTCCAATTTGTATCGATTTGATCTCGTTTCTAAAATGTCACAGAAGCAAATGGAATAATTGTATGTCTTGATCACCTTGTTTTTTGGATTTAGACTTATTACTAAAAAAAAGAGTTTAATATAAACTATCGCTTCATGAAAAATTGGCAACTATAATTATTACTTTAAACGTGGCCAACGATGTTAGGTTCTATACAATAAAATGTATTCCTCATTTTTGCTGAACATATTTGCTACTGACTTCCTTCGTTTTTTAAATATCCCTCTGTTTTTAATGGGTACATTAGCTGGGGGAACCAACCGCGTTCCTAAACCGAATATGGAACTTCGACACAGCAATATCCAATAACGAAGGGCGACTGTTGTCTAGTCAAACTACCATTCGCTGGAAGTTCATTCTAGCAAATGGTAATACATTAAATAAAATTAGACCTAGTGTAAGTGGGTCCTTGGAAGAACGGTTTAAAACCGAAGTTCGACCCAATGTTTTTTAGAAGAAGCTGCCACCAATATTTTTGTGGGTATAGGACTTTTTTTTTTCGGATCAATCGGTCCGGTAGCTAAATTTTACGGATCAATTGGTCCGTTCGTTTAGAACTACGCTGGACATCGCTGGAGCATTTGGAGGATGAGGTAAACTCCCCTCAGTTTTTCTTAAACTTCTTTGATAATTCTTGCCGGTTTAAACTAGTGCATAAGAAATAGATTTCTTCAAAGTTAAAGCAGTTTCAGTGTCTTACTTCAACGGTACAACAGTGTACTGTAGAAATTTTCCAAATTAAAATCACTTGGATAAGAAACTCATCTATTCGTTTGAGCCACAAACATAATAGTCAAAGTGGACTGGACAAGAATATAATTGGAACCGGGAAGATGCATGGATCTCAGTGGATTGACAATAAGAGCTCGACGTCGAAGGAGAGAAAGTTATTAGTTTTGGCATTTGTTTTCTAGACTAAATAGGCCCCCTTTAGCTAGATAATATATTTGAGTTGTTTGATGTCTATCTGGTCAGGGCTGGACGGGTAGTATAGCTTTTAAGAGTCTGGTCATTATTTTTATCGAGTATCTGATCGGTTCACACACAGCCCACACGCGCGTTAGAATAAGACCACCACTGTAGCTACTAGGCGCCGCCCAGTACTCACCATATAACTCTGGTATAGGCAGGCTGACGAGTGTTAAAAGCGTGATTTTTCAAGGAAAATTGGCAAACGAAGCATTTTTTATAGTATGATTGGGAATCGGTGAAAAGTCCTTAAATAACATTGCAATCTTGTAGTAAAGACTGGCTGTTATCATTTACATACATCTATTTTACTTTTGTGATTTTCACCGGCCTGCCTGTATCACTGTCTCATAATGACCTTTTTCTTTGGGATGGTAACCTAGAGTAAGGGACTCAGGGTGTTCAAAACAAACCTGCCGGACACTAACTGATGAATTACTCCGCCATTTGATATGAAATTCACACCCGCATCATTGTGATGCTGTACTAGAGGGTCATATTCATGTGGAATTAAATCCTAACAAAAGTTATTCAGCAGGTTAGTTTGCACACTTTCGGTCTGTTCAGGGTTGGTATTGTAGTTCGGTTTCGAGTTGCGGTACGTTCTTCGATCGATTCGGCTCCGAAATTCGGCCTGTCACTCAGTATAGTGGAAAGTGTAGTTGATAGAGGGTAGTATTAATATATAGTTGTCGCACTGCAGTGGAGGACACCAACTCGTGGCATCATGGAGGAGCTTTATCTTAGGACTTTCTTAGACATGGCAGCTTCTTAGGTTTGTTCCTTCAGAATGGAGGCGAGTGTTTGAAGATGAATTGCGAGATTTTGGATTAAAAATCAGACTGTTTGAGTACGACCAAAATAAATGCAAACGAGTTTACTAAAAACAGTCAAACAAATGCCTCCATCTGAAGTTTAGGAATTCTAGCTTTTTTTGCTATTTATAAATGACAACTGGGATCAGAATTGAGAAATACCAGTCGATGGCACTGGAATTGCTCGACACTGATCGGTATTCATCTGTGAACCACACGTTGTCATTAAGGACCTTAAGCAACGACGACGACGTCAAGGACGACGGCATAAAACAATAGCCTTAATTTTAAAATACGATAACTGCACGTGAAAATGCACGCAGTCGCCTACATTTTGATAGTTCTCTTAAAAAAAACAGAACGTAAACTCCAAATTTTACGCTCAAAGGAGAACACGAACATAAAGTAAATCACACTGTTTATCATTCGGCCTGAACAGACTCTGTCCTGATCATATTTTTCGAAAATATGGTTATAAAAGGAACCTAGATGCAAATAAAGGCTGTAGTAAGCACCTAATTTCGGGAGAAAAAACTTTACTTCGTTCCGTCGTCACAGCTGTTGTCGTCCTAGTTGCTTAAGGTCGTTATAGGCGAATCCTTGCTGACGTCATAGTTTGCATGTTTGCCTCATTAGCATAAATTAAACTTCAAGCTACAAACAAGCAGACTACATCAGTTGAAAGAGAATTTTAAACTAACTAATCATCGAACATTTGAGATTGATATGTTAAATATTTACGGAGAAATTGACTTTTCAAAACTGTCAAATGGGCTGGGGGCAAAAGTTGCCGACAGCCATACATTCTTTGTAAATTTTGAGATTTTTAAACGCTTATTCCTCAAAATATATTTATCATATTACTCTCAAATTTTCAGTGATTATCAAATGTGACAATCTCTTTCGATTTATGGGCTTTGTATGTATGTACGTCGCTTGAAGTTTGACGTATGCAAATGTGGAAAAAACGTAAACAAGGATTCGCCTATTGGCTTATTGAACGGTGGCGCGCGGTAGTTGCAGCTTCGAAGTCGGTTCTATTTCAGTTACAAATATGATTTCGCCAAAATTATTTCTCGATCTCTTAGATTCTTGAACACAAGCAGTACATTTATTTATGTACTAGGAAATGTAAAAGTTTTTTTCAAAACGATTCTGACTGACTTCGCGGTTATTATACTGTCGAGCCACCTTAACTTTGTCCGAAAATTCGATTAATATTCGATTCCGGTACACGATGGCTTAATTCGATCTCAGAAAAATAACCAGTTTTAGTCAGGTTTATTTGTTTCGATTAAATTTTCATTTTCTTTCCAGTTTCTAATCGAATTTCTCTAATTTTTCCTTTGGCACTTTTGAATTAGATTCGTTTTTGGGATTTCATATAATAATAAAATTAAATCGGTGATTAGGATATGTACAAAATATTTTTATGACGTTATGACGTATTGGAGTTAGCAAACAGCCTTATCCGTGTATAATAGATCACTGTTTAGTATATATTTTGTATCACACATATAATCGTTGAGATTAGTGCCGATGTACTTTAACTTGATGTATAAGGTCGAATATAAAATTATTATATATTAAGGCACTTCGATAAAATAGCGATGGAACAAATGATCTGACATACATGTAGGTTCAGTACTTGACAATGTTGTGTTGAGAACCTAATAAGCTAGAACATATAGCTGTAGACAGTCTACAGACAAACCTATAAATCCGGGGGGAGGGGGGAAGGGGGAAGGGGGAGGAGGGACTGCAAGGGGAATACTTCGGGGTGAAATCATATTTGAAGATAACAGTATTAGATTCGTTTAGACAATGATTTCGAAATATATTTAGAATGGGCTCTCGATATCGCTTACTATGGCTAACATTCAGTAGAACCAATTTATATTTTGTTTTCCTTAATTTTTTAAGACACTTTTGGTGTTTCCTACGACTCTCGGTTGGTGTTTCTACGGCTCTCGCGGTTGGTGTTTTCTACGGCTCTCGCGGTTGGTGTTTTCTACGGCCCTCGGTTGGTGTTTTCTACGACTCTCGGTTGGTGTTTTCTACGACTCTTGGTTGGTGTTTTCTACGACTCTTGGTTGGTGTTTTCTACGACTCTTGGTTGGTGTTTTCTACGACTCTTTTAGGCACCAGTATACTAACATACCTTTCTTTATCTTTAGCGTGTTTGTCGTTTGTGTTCACTGATGTGAACTGTACGTGTTGCGCAATAAATAAAATACGCAGAACCAATTTTATATTTTGTTTTCCTTTTAATTTTTTAAGACACTTTTGGTGTATTTTACGGTTTTTTACGATACAGAAAAAACAAGATTACTTATGTTTATACAATTACATACAGACTTAATTGCATAAAGGTTAAAAAATAAAAACAAACAAATAAAATAAAACGTTTAAGACTATAATATAATCTATTGTTCTGCGGCAATGAGCCTCCCTCACATACGATTTTGCTTGAATATGCCTTAGTGCTTTAGGAGGTGCTTCAGTCCAAACTACATCACGAAAATAGTCTTTTTTTTATGCTATTGGCTCTTGTTTCTGTGAAAACTCGGAGAAGCCACCATCCAGCCAATCGGATATGGAGAAAACAAGTTTCAATCAAATTTGAAAACTTCCCCACACACGATATTCTTCGAAATTAAACCATAGTTATTTGACCAAAAATCAAACCACAAAACAATATCGAATGAAAATGCATTATTTGGATGGGTTTTTGAATTTATAAGTGTCAACCAATGAAATTACGAGAAAGAATAATAGAAAAGTAATACTTTTAACATTCCTTGCCGTAGAGCACTACACAGTTCTTATCTAGACCATTACTTAAGACCATTACTTAAGACCATTACTTAGACCAATGTCGGAAAGCATTGCTATTGTTTCAGAAAGACGATGGTGGGTTTACAAAATCTCAGATTAAGGCAAGGGAGGTTGTGAAATGGAGTAAGTGTCATGGAGGGGGTTGGAAAATATTTTGAGCACACCTAGCAATTTTGGACTCAACCCGGTTTCTGGGAAATTACTCACCCACCCCTCCACCATTTGATATACATCGTTCTATTAATGAATCCATTAAGTTAGGGTGGGTGGTGAGGTGTGGGGGAGGGGTGGGGGTTTCCCAGAAACTGTGATTGATCCCAATTTTGCTAACCCCCTACTCTAATAATTGAAAGCCCCCTAAGACAATCCCGGTTTCTGGGAAACCCCCACCCTCTCCCACACCTCACCTTTAATGGTTAATCATCAATAGAAAACGATGCATATCCAAGGGAGGGGTGGGTGGGTGGGTGGGTAGTTTCCAGGAACCGGGATTGAGCCGAGTGGTGCCACACCTACATACTTTTTTTTTTTTTATTACATATATATTTACAGACAGGATTAGCAAAATAGTTTTTGAAAAAAAAACTAATCGAGTGCTTCTCCTGTATTTACAGACACGCGTACATAACTACCATGATTTTAACGAATCCGTCTCGCATGTTAAGATCATGGCTTTTAGGATCTCTATGTACTTTTGAATTTCTACGAATGTCCTGCTGAGTTTGGTAAATTACCTCACCTTTTCAAGACATTTGTTGTGGCTTTTCGATAATTTATAAACCTGCTACGGGTTTCCTCGATATCGTTGTGCAATGTGGTTTATGATAAATAATAATACAAGTCCCTCCTTTGCTTTCAGATAGGGAGAAATAGTGATACGTGTGTCGGTTCACTGAAGTAACCTGTTGCGAAAGAAAAATACGCAGAACCAATTTTTAAATTTGTGTTTTTGTTTTGATTTTCTACGACTCTCTTTTGCTGTTTTCAACGACTCTCGTTTGGATTTTCTACGACTCGCTTTTGGTGTCAGTTCTACGACTAGCTTTTGGTGTCAGTTCTACGACTCTAGTTTTCTATACGACTCGCTTTTGGGGTTTTCTATACGACTCTCTTTTAGGTACCAGTACACATGTACTAACATAACATACTTTCTTTCTTTCAGGGTGTTTGTTGCTTGTTCACTGATGTGAACGGTACGCGTTGCGCAATAAATAAAATACGCAGAACCAATTTTATATTTTGTTTTCCTTTTGATTTTCTACGACTCGATCTCGGTTGGGGTTTTCTACGACTCTCCTTCGGTGTTTTCTACGACTCTCCTTCGGTGTTTTCTACGACTCTCCTTCGGTGTTTTCTACGACTCTCCGGTGTTTTCTACGACTCTCCGGTATTTTCTACGACTCTCCTTCGGTGTTTTCTACGACTCTCCTTCGGTGTTTTCTACGACTCGCAGTTTTGGTGTTTTAAGTAAGGGTTAGATAATGAACACTCGAGTTCTGTGATTTAGAGTGCCGAGCATTTAGATAGAAAACCACGAGCGCGCTAGCGCGAGTGGTTTTCTCTCTAAAATGCGAGGCATTCTAAATAACATAGAACTCGAGTGTTCATTATCTAACCGTCTTAGAATTTGGTCACATCCACGAGACATTTTTTCTGAAATTATTAGCAACTACTGTAAAACTCTGAACATTTCGAAATAATATACAGGGTCTATAGACTAGGGAGTAATCAGTATTCTCTATAGAGAATACTAACAAGGCTATTGCTTTCTATTGTTTCATAGCCTTGTTAGTATTCTCTATATATAGAGAATACTAATTACTTAACTATGGGATTTAGACAGCTGAAATGGGAAACGCAAATTGGTCGAGTGGGTGTGACCATGTTCAAAGACTCTTTTAGGCACCATTTTTCTACAACTAATTTTTGTGATTTTCCTTTAGGGTTTTCCACGACTCGCTTTTAGGTACAGTATACATGTACTAACCAAAAAAAAATTCTTTCTTTCAGGGTGTTTGTCGTTTGCGTTCACTGATGTGAACGGTACGCGTTGGGCAATAAATAAAATACGCAGCACCAATTTTATATTGTTTTCCTTTTGATTTTCTACGACTCGATCTCGTTTGGTGTTTTCTACGACTCACTTTCGGTGTTTTCTACGACTCTCCGTTGGTGTTTTCTACGACTCTCGGTTGGTGTTTTCTACGACTCGCTTTTGGTGCTTTCTAAGACTATTAGGCACCAGGGCCGGGTTGTTCAAAGCCCGATTAGTTTTTTTTTATAACTTTATTTACGTGTCAAATACATCTAGCAGAGGGGAAAAACCCACCGCTAATAGGGGACACCTACAACTAATTGGATGTTAAAAAATCTAAAAATCTAAAAACTTGAATGACAATATCTATAATAATAATTAATGGTGACTATTTACAAGTTAAAAAACTAACAGAAGAAACAATGCAGTTAAAGTTAAAATACATTCTAAAATAATTATGTGTTGCATAAATTGTGATTTTCCTTTAGGGTTTTCCACGACTCGCTTTTAGGTACAGTATACATGTACTAACCAAAAAAAAATTCTTTCTTTCAGGGTGTTTGTCGTTTGCGTTCACTGATGTGAACGGTACGCGTTGGGCAATAAATAAAATACGCAGCACCAATTTTATATTGTTTTCCTTTTGATTTTCTACGACTCGATCTCGTTTGGTGTTTTCTACGACTCGCTTTTGGTGCTTTCTAAGACTATTAGGCACCAGGGCCGGGTTGTTCAAAGCCCGATTAGTTTTTTTTTATAACTTTATTTACGTGTCAAATACATCTAGCAGAGGGGAAAAACCCACCGCTAATAGGGGACACCTACAACTAATTGGATGTTAAAAAATCTAAAAATCTAAAAACTTGAATGACAATATCTATAATAATAATTAATGGTGACTATTTACAAGTTAAAAAACTAACAGAAGAAACAATGCAGTTAAAGTTAAAATACATTCTAAAATAATTATGTGTTGCATAAATTGTGATTTTCCTTTAGGGTTTTCCACGACTCGCTTTTAGGTACAGTATACATGTACTAACCAAAAAAAAATTCTTTCTTTCAGGGTGTTTGTCGTTTGCGTTCACTGATGTGAACGGTACGCGTTGGGCAATAAATAAAATACGCAGCACCAATTTTATATTGTTTTCCTTTTGATTTTCTACGACTCGATCTCGTTTGGTGTTTTCTACGACTCGCTTTTGGTGCTTTCTAAGACTATTAGGCACCAGGGCCGGGTTGTTCAAAGCCCGATTAGTTTTTTTTTATAACTTTATTTACGTGTCAAATACATCTAGCAGAGGGGAAAAACCCACCGCATGAAAAAATATAAGCAAATACCGTGAACAAACATCCTGCTAATCCAGGGTTAATTTCCATGACAACCAATAGGTTTTGTGCAGAGTTAATCCAGGATTAACACTAATCGGGCTTTGAACAACCCGGCCCAGTATACTAACATACCTTTCTTTATCTTTAGCGTGTTTGTCGTTTGTGTTTGCTGATGTGAACTGGACGTGTTGCGCAATAAATAAAATACGCAGGACCAATTTTATTAGTTTTACTTTTAAATTAACTCTTTTTTGGTGTTTTTTACGGCTCTCGGTTGTTTTCTACGACTCGCTTTCGTTGTTTTCAACGGATCTCGGTCGGTGTCTTCTACGGCTCACTTTCGGTGTTTTCTTCGACTCTCGGGTGTTTTCAACGACTCACACTTTCGGTGCTTTCTACGGCTCTCGGTTGGTGTTTTCAACGGCTCACTTTCGTTGCTTTCTACGGCTCTCGTTTGGTGTTTTCAACGACTGACTTCGGTGTCTTCTACGGCGGCTCACTCGGTGTTTTCTACGACTCTCGGTGTTTTCTACGACTCTCGGTGTTTTCTACGACTCTCGGTTGGTGTTTTCAACGGCTCACTTTCGTTGCTTTCTACGGCTCTCGGTTGGTGTTTTCAACGGCTCACTTTCGGTGTTTTCTACGGCTCTCGATTGGTGTTTTCTAAGACTCTTTTAGGCACCACTATACTAACATACCTTTCTTTATCTTTAGCGTGTTTGTCGTTTGTGTTCACTGATGTGAACTGGACGTGTTGTGCAATAAATAAAATACGCAGAACCAATTTTATATTTTGTTTTCCTTTTGATTTTTTTAAAGACTCTTTATTTTGGTGTTTTCTATGACTCTCGGTTGGCGTTTTCTACAGCTCACTTTCGTTGTTTTCTACAGCTCTCGGTTGGTGTTTTCTACGAAACCAGTCGGTCGTTGTTTTCTACGGCTCTCGGTGTTTTCTACGATTCTTTTATGCACCAGTATGCTAACATAACTTTTTTAAAGCTTTCAGGGTGTTGTTGTTTGTGTTCACTGATGTGATCTGTACTACTCTGCGAGTAGACTCTTACTTTCTTTGGTTTTCGGTTCTCCCTTCTGAGAGCGAAGAAAACATTTTCTTCGCTCTCAGAGGAAGGGAGAACCGAAACCCAAAGAAAATAAGGGTCTGCTCGCAGGGTAAATCTGTACGTGTTGCGCAATACATAAAATTCGCAGAAATGGTTTTACTGGTTTGTGATTTTCTTTTAATTTTTTTACAACTAATATTTGTGATTTTCCTTTAGGGTTTTCTACGACTCCTCCGTTCTCGGTTTTGCTCGACCTACATCTCGGTTCAGTTTCCTCGACTCTACTCGGTTTTTCTACGACTCTCTACTCGGGTTTTCTATGACTGTTTTCTCGGATTTTCGACTCTTTTCTCGAATTACGCAGGTTTACGGCGTTTTCACCACAATCGTATCTATTTCGCATCAGAATTACGCGGGTTTTCACCACAATCGTATCTATTTGGCTTCCGAATTACGCGGGTTTTCACCACTCGTTTCTATTTGGCTTCCGAATTACGCGGGTTTTCGCCACTCGTTTCTATTTGGCTTCCGAATTACGCGGGTTTTCGCCACTCGTTTCTATTTGGCTTCCGAATTACGCGGGTTTTCGCCACCCGTTTCTATTTGGCTTCCGAATTACGTGGGTTTTCGCCAATCGTATCTATTTGGCTTCCGAATTACGCGGGTTTTCACCACTCGTTTCTATTTGGCTTCCGAATTACGCGGGTTTTCACCACTCGTTTCTATTTGGCTTCCGAATTACGCGGGTTTTCACCACTCGTTTCTATTTGGCTTCCGAATTACGCGGGTTTTCACCACTCGTTCCTATTTGGCTTCCGAATTACGCGGGTTTTCACCACTCGTTTCTATTTGGCATCAGAATTACGCGGGTTTTCACCACTCGTTCCTATTTGGCTTCCGAATTACGTAGTTTTTCACCACAATCGTATCTATTTGGCTTCCGAATTACGCGGGTTTTCACCACAATCGTATCTATTTGGCTTCCGAATTACGCGGGTTTTCACCACAATCGTATCTATTTGGCTTCCGAATTACGCGGGTTTTCACCACAATCGTATCTATTTGGCTTCCGAATTACGCGGGTTTTTACCACTCGTTTCTATTTGGCTTCCGAATTACGCGGGTTTTCGCCACTCGTTTCTATTTGGCTTCCGAATTACGCGGGTTTTCGCCACTCGTTTCTATTTGGCTTCCGAATTACGCGGGCTTTCACCACTCGTTTCTATTTGGCTTCCGAATTACGCGGGTTTTCACCACTCATTTCTCGTTGTCTCTTGTTTTGTGTTTGGCCTTGTAGATTTTAATGTTGGTCTTCGATGTACCCATTTTCAGGATCATGCGCAGTGCTATAAACCCTTTGTTTATTTTGCGGGCAGGGGGATGTTAAACAATAGATAACCCGCCATATAAAACAAAGGATTTGTTCAACTGCTCATAATCGTTAAACCTGGGTTATTGTTTGGATTGAATTTGGCAGCAATTTTTTTATTCAATTGGAATGTCTTTACGAGCCGTCATACACACACCAAAAAACCCTACTCAGTGGTGTTACAGCGCACGCGCGGCAGTGAGCCGTGAGGACTGGGTGCAAGTCCCAGCTGAGTACCTGTCCATCAGTCATGGCGACTCGGCTCGATGCGGGGGGAATAAGTAAAAACAAAGAGACAACTATAAAAACAATTGATCTCCGTACCCTATGATAGTCCAACATATCCTCGCTCTAGAATTACCAATAATCGCTAATTCTAGAACGCAAATTAAACAATGACACATTCTTAACCTGTCGAGGATAAATATAAACACATTTCGAACGGCGGTAGACGCGCTTAGCGTAGTGGTCTACCTTATCAAGCAATACACGGTTACGGGTTCGAGTCAAAGTACGAGCGCTAAAAAAATGGTTTTCCTTGTCTTGTTTACCTGTGAACCCTAGCTCTAGGTGAGTGAGAACCCGTCGTTTACCCGTCCGATGGTTAGGTTTGTGGTTCGGGTTAGGATTAACAATAATCGTTATTTCAAGCGTGTTTGCCTTGTACTGATTATTCAACGCGTCATCTCCCTCAGATTGACTAATATCATCAATTGTCAAAATGGCTAGAATTGATTATAATCATTATTCTAAGACAAACCCTAACCCGAACTACAAACCGAACCCTAACCATCGGACGAGTTCACGGGTAAACGACTGGTTCTCACTCACCTAGAGCTAGGGTTCACAGGTAAACAAGAAAGGAAGGTAAACGAGAGAAATCTTTTTTGAGCGTTCCTACTCGGGCTCGAACTCGATCGTAACCGTTTGCGTGTAGTGCTTGGTAGTACAGACGTCCTGACCACTACACTTAAGCGCGTCTACCGCCGTTCGGAATTTGACAATTGTTTATCTTTATCCTTGACTTGTTTTAACCTCGAGGTTAAATTGAGGATTATAATCAATTCTAGCCATTTTGACAATTGATGATATTAGTCCATCTAAGGGAGAACGTGTTGGATTATTGGTATTTCTAGAGCGTTGATGCGTTGTAGTTTCAAAGGCGCTACTTCAGTACATCGAAGCGAGGCGTTAAGCGGGTCAATCGTTTGCAAGAGTATCGCAGCAAACAAACGGGCGAACTCTTAAAGTGCCCCTACGATCAAATTTTGACATATCAATGTTTTTGCATATTCATAAAGTAGAGTTCATATATTATTACCACTTAACGCTCGCCTGCAGAACACAACGCCTGGAGGCATATTTCTACTAAGAACGTCTTCACGTACATAAGAAGAAAGTTATATTTATCTTTGCGAGGTTGGCTACTTTTTTATGCACGCTATTTCGCGCCACGAGGTTGTCGTGTTAAGTGTATGACATCACTTCCGGTGAATAAACCTTTGTTTAAAGCTGAACAAAGGGCACGGCTTCCAGCAATGGCGGACAGGATTTTACCGGTAAACTCTCCTAAAATTTGTGGTTTAAGATGCCCATTTGGGAATATTTTTTACTATTTCGGATATTTCTAATACTGATTGACCTATAGACACTGAAAAAGTGGCAAATCGAAATGGTAAATTTTCGTCGTAGTGGCACTTTAAGATACCTAATCCTGAGGATACTTTCAATATGTTCATGTCAAGAAGTGCACTACAATATACGGCGCGATAATCAGAGTGCCAGAAAGTATTCTGACGGATATTTAAGAAAAAAAAATATATTTTAAATACGCTTTGAGGTCCAGATAAATATTACCTTATGTGCAAAATATTTCTTCCAGCTATTTTGCCTTAAGCGAATTGTTTTTGGGGTTTTGCCCCTACTCATTTTTCTAATAGTCCATCCCTAAGCAAAGATATAACGGATTTTGCGCTTGCGATTTGCATTTCTTGTGCCGAAAGCTGAATAGCGAGCGACGAAGAAAAGTTCCGATTTGTGCTTTGGCGAGGTCGAGTTGCCTACCTTATAGAATTATTTAGAGCCACGGTCAAAACTTGAATCCTAATAACCTGCTTTAGTAGGCCCCAAATCGCCAAAAATCTACTCGCCCATCATCGGTATCAATCTTTTATCAATCTTTTATTATTGAAGATTTATTTCATAGGAAACGGAAAAGAGAATTCACACGGAGCAATTATTTAATTATCCTGAGATCGCTTTACATGAAACTAAACAGGTAACCCAACAGACTAGCTAATAAGTGGTAAATATACGTCGAGTCTGGGAAAGCTTGTGGTTTCAATACCTTTTTTCAGTCTCTAGTAAATTCTTAGCACTCACAATTTCATGTTGACATCAGAGCGATTTTATATTATAGCAGTATTTTATAATGTAGATTAGCCGGGACACAGATAAATCTCATTACTAACGCTGTTACCACCCAATTCAGATCATGTGATGTAAACACACTACTCTGGAGAATCGACTCCTTGAAAATTAATTTTATTCAGATAGGCATGACTGCAATATGATTAGAATGAAAAAGGAATAATTCCCCAGAGTAGCATCTGTTTACATCACATGATCTGAATTGGGTGGCAACATTTTGGAAAATATCTAAATTCACGTGACCGATGACGTAATCGTTACGTCATCACCTAAGTGATTTGTGGGAACCCACTACCATGTCTGTCCAAGTTTGAACTGTCTGGCATTATAAATGAGGGAGATATGAGCATGTACTTAAAATCACGTGACCGATTACGTCATCACCACTAAGTGATTGATAGGGATTCACTACCATGCCTGCCTAAGGTTGAAGTGTCAAGCATTAGATGGGAACCGTCAATACATCTTCTCCAGCATGCAGACCAAATCTTTTCGAAAACTTGGACGATCATTCGGAAAGTCAACGGCGAGTCGTCGAGTCACAGAAAAACACACGAATAAATGATCTCTTATCCACCTAAACCCAATAACTCGTTCTGCACATGCGTGCATCCACGAGTTAAATTACTATTGTGTGTGAAATAAACGACCTATTTATAGCTTGATAATGGATAATTGTGTTGACGAATGCAGTCTAAATAGTTCTGGAACTTCCAATCTGAACAAGGATTGTGTGACAAAGTTATTATTTAGCCAGTAGCCATGGATCATAATGTTGTAGCTAAATCAAATTGATCTTTAAATGAAAATGCCCCGCTGAACTTTGAAATCACATATCGAACAGGTTAAAGCGAGTTTTTATCCGGTCCACATCGGCGCAGTGTTTGGGAATCTAACGCTAGCCAAATGTAACTTGTAAACGTTTTATCAAATATAAACAGTGCATGACCCGGAGGTCAACTGGCTGGAAAATCGATCAAAGAAAACATGTTTTTTTTAGGATGGAACCTATGTGAATATATTGTTATTTCAGTTCATTTTCTCATTCGAGAATTCCGAATTCAGGAATACTCATGATTGACTTATAAACTGGCCATATCTATCTCAGGGTCTATCTACACTCACGCCATTCAGCTGAGCTAAGCAAAATGCCGGTATATTCTTCGTGGTAGTGTTCCGTTCCAATAGTCTCCCTGCATAATACTGTAATGATTATGCAGGGAGACTATCAGTATAGAACGGAATACTACCAAAACGCCATCGGAGAGTCTAGATATACACAGAAAAAACGAAGTACACACCATAAAACGATGAATAAATTAGCTCGAAGCACTAACTCTATAACTTGCGCGCATCCACGAGTTAAAAAGAACTTATAAACTGATTACCTTAGTGATTTCTCCCTTAAATTCTCCCTATAGCCCGGATCCAGTAACAGCACAACCTGAAGGCCGAACCAGGGAAAATTACCCTAGCTCAAAAAAGATAAGAAACCTCTGCTAGCTAAGCCACTTCCAAGCGAATTGTCAGTTAGCTTTTAGCGTATTCATCCAGCGGCTCTATTTCCTCTAAATCATCTACATCCGGCAATAAATGTAAACAGAACTATTATTTAACAAATAAAGAAGCCTTAGCCATGTTTTATACTATCATAAAACACGATGGGCATTTGAGAACATGAGAGAAATGTTAAAGCACAAGCCGAAGGCGCGTGCTTTCAACATTTCTAGAGTGTTCTCAAATGACCAGAGTGTTTTATGATAGTATAAAACATGGATTTAAGGCTTCTTTATCTGTTTTATAATATAGATTTACGCGCGCGATGAAAGGAAACCGCCAGTTGAAAACTATATAACACGGCTAACCATGTTATATACTCTGATAAAACATGGCTTCTTAGCCAATCAGAGCGCGCGTACTATCGTATCTATATTATAAACTATTATATATTCAGAGTAATCTGATGCAGATTCTCGGTCGTTATTAGGGACCTTAAGCAACCACGACGACATAAAACAATTATAGCCATAATTACAACATACAATAACTGCACGTGAAAATGCACGCAGTCACCTACATTGACCGTTCTCTGCAAAAACACAACGTTGAACTCAAAGGAGAACGCGAACGTAAAAAAGTAAATCACACCGTTTATCGTTCCGCCTGAACGGAACTCGGTCCTGGTCACATTTTTTGAAAATCTTGTTAAAAAAGGGGACCTAAAGGCAAATAAAGGAAATAGTAAACACCAAATATCGGGAGAAAACACTTTTCTACGCTCCGTCGTCACCCTAGTTGCTTAAGCTCCCTATTTACCAAACTACAACAAAGTTGTAGCCATTACAAGAAGAAATGTATGGGTTCGAAGCAACTTGAGAACGATGTGTTGAGTGTTTGACGTCACTTACGCTAAAAAATGACTAGGCGTTCCTCTCCCATGGGAACGGGTTCGCCCCGTAAACCACTTCTTTACCACGCTTTCTTTTTCTTTCTTCTTTTTGTTTGTTCAAGTCACGCTCCACGACCACTCCTTTCTACTAACGGTCTGCATCCCAGAAAACGTCACGATCCCATCGACTCTTTCTCCTATCGAATTCTACATTTTACGATTTTCACGGAACCATGTCATCACGCCATCCCTCGTAACCAGACCGCGTACATAGCGGTAACGGTCACCGTCGGCCGTAAGAAAACGCACGTGCAAAACGCCAGACACGCTATCAATACCATGACGCAACACATTTTCCACAGCGTTCTCGTAATACTTCATACCCTTTTCATATCGAACGTCATGCAAGCATGACTCCACGTGTCGGCAATTCCGGATCGGCAACCCGTACAATAAAGCACCAATAAATCCCAAATCTCTCGAAACAAAACTTCGCACATGCAATCAAAGTAATACAAATCCAGATAAGCCAAATCCGTTGTCATACCCATCACTCTTGTTCTTCTTCTTCAAATAACGATATCCGAATCCATTGTTCTGCGGCATTGAGCCTCACTCACATAGGATTCTCGTGTGTTGTAGAATATAGATGCACTGGACGATAAGATGAATCATAACGAGCTCATCAGAAATCCAAATCAGCGTGAGGTTTGGTTGCTATGAAGTGACGTCACAGTTTAGAAATCGAATAGTATTTTGCGGTTTTGTTTTATTTACCTTTTAATTAGGTGAGTAAAGCTAGTCCTGGCTAACTGATCAGGGATGTAGGGAAGTTAAATTTTGATTCCGGTATGCATTGTTTTATTTCTGATTTAGTCTGCCATTCAAGTCCGTATTCACAGCCAGGATGAATGTTGAAGCTGTGCGCAGAGTATTTTGCTTCAAACAGACCGTCGTTATTAGTATTTCTATAGCTTGGACATTTCATCAACAGGAGTACAGATGAATCTTGGGAGCAAAATATATATGAGAAACCGAAGGATTTTGCGAAAGACTAGTCAATGAGAAAAATGGTGGGTTTCGCAGTAATCGACTTTATATGGATTACACAACGGCTAAACCAGTATTGCTTCTCCGCATCAGCTGCGCTATTAGGAGTAAACAATTTGGATTTATGCCTTGGATTGAACAAGCTACATATTTCGACCCAAGAACACTTCGGTACTCCTAACTCAGGGTTCAAGCGACGAACATAATAGACCGGAGTTGGACAGCCTTCTAAAAATGCCGCCAATTAAATGAAAGCTAAACAGGACAGAGAAACGTGACAGTGGGAACCGAAACACCATTTAAAAGAAAACCTAACTATTACTGAGTTATTATGCTTATATTTACATTAGAAAGGAGAGAATCAAGTAAGACTTAATATTTCAAGCTATAGTTCTATATCCCTAGTTGGTTCAATCATCCAGCGGGAAGTCCTGGCAGCTTAGTCTGCGTGAGCGTTTCAGGGATATAGAACTATTTTTTTTCTAGCGTCTCCGGCAAGTTTACTAAAATAAGATTGATTTCAAGTTAGTTCTATATCCCCAGTTGGTTCATCCAGCGGGAAGTCCATGCAGTGGCAGCTTAGTCTGCCTAAGCGCTTCAGGGATATAGAACTCATTTTTTTCTAGCGCCTCCGGCAAGTTTTAAATTACCAAAATAAGATTGATTTCAAGTTAATTCTATATCCCCAGTTGGTTCATCCAGCGGGAAGTCCTGGCAGCTTACTCTGCTTGAGCGCTTCAAGGATATATAATTCAGTCATTTCTTTCTAGCGTCTCCGGCAAGTTTACCAAAATAAGATATATTTCAAGCTAGTTCTATATCCCCAGTTGGTTCATCCAGCGGGAAGTCCTGGCAGCTTACTCTGCCTGAGCGCTTCAAGGATATATAATTCAGTCATTTCTTTCTAGCGTCTCCGGCAAGTTTACCAAAATAAGATCGGTTTCAAGTTAGTTCTATATCCCCAGTTGGTTCATCCAGCGGGAAGTCCTGGCAGCTTACTCTGCCTGAGCGCTTCAGGGATATATAACTAATTTTTTTCTAGCGCCTCCGGCAAGTTTACCAAAATAAGATTGATTTCAAGTTAGTTCTATATCCCCAGTTGGTTCATCCAGCGGGAAGTCCTGGCAGCTTACTCTGCCTGAGCGCTTCATGGATATATAATTCAGTCATTTCTTTCTAGCGTCTCCGGCAAGTTTACCAAAATAAGATATATTTCAAGCTAGTTCTATATCCCCAGTTGGTTCATCCAGCGGGAAGTCCTGGCAGCTTACTCTGCCTGAGCGCTTCAGGGCTATAGAACTCAGTCATTTCTATCTAGCGTCTCCGGCAAGTTTACTAAAATAAGATTGATTTCAACTTAAGTTAGTGGCCGTCGAAGGCTGTCATAGTTAAAGGGATTAGAAATAACTCAAGCTGCGTTTAATTGATGGGAATGTAGAGAGTTGACTAGGACCCCGCAGAGATCGCAGAACTACAGCAAAGCTGATATACAACGTAAAATTCCAACACAAAGCACTACGGTTAGCTAGGCCTGACATGAAAAGCGTTCGGACTAGATTGCAGCCATAGACAGCTGTTTCGTTCTTATTAGAACTCGTCAGTATATATGGCATAGCAAACAGAACACAGGCGTCGGTGCCAATGCACTACCAACCCGGGACTGCGCTAAGAAGCATCTAGTTTCGAGCGACAGAAATGTTTGGTTATCGGGTCACACGTTATTTAATACGTGTGGCGAAAAGCCAAAAACCAAACAAATCCGAACCTAACATGTCAGTGCCTTGTGAGAAATAATTATGCTGGCCAGACCAGCTTTATAAATGATGAAAATAACAGGAATATTCGGATCCATATAAGACCTAAGGTAGTTACTTTTACTATTTTAACCTTTGATATTAGTTATGGTAGTATTTTAGTTTGCATTGTAATGCGCATTTAATCATATACCCATGCATGCTAATTTGCGCACTATAAATATTAAATTAAATTAAAGTATTAAACACAAGGAAACAGTAGAATACAGGGGAACACTGTAGAATACAGGGGAACACTGTAGAACAGAGTAGAATACAGGGGAACACAGGCGAATACAGGGGAAGACAGTAGAATACAGGGGAAGACAGTAGAATACTGTAGAAGACAGTAGAATACTGTAGAAGACAGTAGAATACTGTAGAAGACAGTAGAATACTGTAGAAGACAGTAGAATACTGTAGAAGACAGTAGAATACTGTAGAAGACAGTAGAATACTGTAGAAGACAGTAGAATACTGTAGAAGACAGTAGAATACTGTAGAAGACAGTAGAATACTGTAGAAGACAGTAGAATACAGGGGAAGACAGTAGAATACAGTAGAAGACAGGGGAAGACAGTAGAAATAGTAGAACACAGGCGAAAACAGTAGAATACTGGGAAACACAATAGAATACAGGAGAAATACAGCAGAATACAGGACATTATCCTATAAATATTATATTTCAGCCAATCAGAGCTCAGCTTTACTATATGAAATACAGGGCGGTATTTCATGGTTTTTCTATGAAATACATAGAGGATATTACATGGTTGCTCGGAGATACGGATTTTATTTTGGAGTGTTGATGAAATATCTTACGAGTGAGCGCAACGAACGAGTTACTATTTTAACCTTAGATATTAATTATGGTAGTATTTTAGTTTGCATTGTAATGCGCATTTAATCATATACCCATGCATGCTAATTTGCGCACTATAAATATTAAATTAAATTATGGTATTAAACACAGGGGAACACTGTAGAACACAGTAGAACACAGGGGAACACTGTAGAACACAGTAGAACACAATAGAACACAATAGAACACTGTAGAATACAGGGGAACAGTAGAATCGGCAGGGAAACACTGTAGAACACAGTAGAATACAGGGGAACAGTAGAATACAGGGGAAGACAGTAGAATACAGAGGAAGACAGTAGAATACAGGGGAACACAGGCGAACACAGTAGAATACTGTAGAACACAGTAGAATACTGTAGAACACAGTAGAATACAGGGGAAGACAGTAGAATACAGGGGAAGACAGTAGAAGACAGGAGAACACAGGCGAAGACAGTAGAATATAGGCGAAGACAGTAGAATACAGGGGAAGACAATAGAATACAGGGGAACACAGGGGAAGACAATAGAATACAGGGGAAGACAGTAGAATACAGGAGAAATACAGTAGAATACAGGACATTATCCTATAAGTATTATATTTCAGCCAATCAGAGCTCAGCTTTACTATATGAAATACAGGGCGGTATTTCATGGTTTTTCTATGAAATACATAGAGGATATTACATGGCTGCGCGGAGACTTGTTAGTACGGATTTTATTTTCGAGTATTGATGAAATATCTTACGAGTAAGATATTTCATCAACACGAGAAGATAAAATTCGTATCTCCAAGCGGCCATGTAATTTTCTGTTTAATATATAATTATCGATGAAATACCAGTTTCAATCTCTTACTAAAAAGGCTAGAAATCTTTGAAAGCCAGTCATATTTTCAAAAGTGATATCTTCAATGATATTTTCACGTGTGAAGATATCATTTATATAGTCTTCACGTGTTAAGATATCACTTTTAAGAAAGAAATATACACTGGTATTTCATCGATAATTATATATCAAAGAGCGGTATGTCATGGCTAGGTCAAGGCCAATCAAAGTGCAAGAAACTTCGCGCCCTTTCTCTATCAGCCAATAAGAATTCAACATTTTGAATACATAATTAGGATGCAGACGCGCGCGGCCGCTACTCGAAATTTGTGTTTTCGGGCGAGAAAATTCGCAGTCTATCGTCCGGTAAGTTACTTTGTTTTCGTGATAAATCTTCCCGTAAATTTGTTATTTATAGGAAAATATGGTTATTTCATGGTTTTCTATGGAATACCGGCGAAAATTTCACTCGAAATTCATATTATTTTGGTATCTCGTTGTATACCAAATAATACAAATTTCTCGTGACATATTTAACAATTATTCATCGAAGTGGAGGTGAATAGTGGTGGATATTTACCGAGCCGCTTCGGCGAGGAACTTATCACATGACTAAATCAGTCAGTTTTGTCAATCCGATTCAGTGAGTTTGAAAACAGTGCCCTAGCTACGAAAAGCCTTTTAATTGGAGCCCAAAATTACACAGAATGATGAAAACTGAAAAAGAAGCTCTATACACTAATGCTAAAACTTGATTGACAATACACGGAAGCACGTAATGTTCAACAGTTCATTTTGCCTCATGGACTTCACGGCGTGGATCAAGCGGGCGCCGGTTTTCGTACCAAACAAAGTTTGCAGGAGATCAAGACGTGTTGCATGAAAGGAGTATATTTTAGATTTCTCTTTAAAATCTAGAGCTACAAAGCATGGAAGTCATCACTCGGGTCATCAGTTGTTTTGTACATTCTGTCTTCCAAGGACTAGAATATAGTTCTTCGTCGATTCGCCGTGTGTCATGCCTCATGCGGTCGCATACGGACGGCAGGTTGTTTTCATGCCTGTAAATATCGAGCAACTGGTGGCCAAACTCGAAAATAATAATTTGCTCATATTAGGTCTACAGATAGGTATTACCAAGTAAATAAACGTGCTGGAGTTTGTTTTTCAAAAAACCACCCGAATTTCGAGAAAATCGAGAAAATCGATTTTGGCTGTCGGCAGCCTCAAAACAGCCAAATTCCAAGGTGAAATTAGCAGGTCTCAAAACTTCTCTCGTATGCAAAAGTGAAGCAACCTTCCAAAAATCTGTCCCAATATATCGATTTAGGAAGGGTTCAAGGAGGATTGAAAGGGCTTCCCATGATCCTTTGCAACCAAATATATTATCAACGACAAAAATCACGTGACTTGCTCATTTGAGATGGCTGGCGTTCGGATAAGACCGTTCTCTGCTAGTCCATTTGACACTCGCGAACTTATTTATGACTATTTTATCTATTATATGGATCAAAGTACAAAGAAGTTCACCCCAGTACGAAGTTTTCCATGTCTGGAGGTTAATTTTTCCAAACGGGTTGACAACCGAGTTTGCTGCCGGCCGGAGAGTGGACTTCCGTCTACCGAGTTTGCTTAGGGGCCGACCATTTGACTTTTGAGGGGGGGGGGGGGGGGGGGGGGGGTGGGTGTTCTTGTCTGTGCTCGATTTTTTTTTTTTTAGCAGTGTTGTTGCACGAATTTTTTTTTTGCGAAAAAAGCGGAGCCAGAACAAAGCTTTTCCGCTTGCAGGATATTTTTTTTCGCCACCGTTGGCTTGCAGGTTATTTTTTTTCAAAAACACCCACCCCCCCCCCCCCCTCAAAAGTCAAATGGTCGGCCCCTTACCGAGTTTTGTGCCGAGACTGGAGAGAGAAGCTACTGATTTTCCACTTTCAATATGTGGTCTTTTACCAATATTATCTTCATGCATTTGAATATTAACACCTAAGGATAAATCAAACAGATTCCCCTTCACAAGTAGCAAAGATTTGCAAAATCATCGTGAGTGAATTCGACCGTGAATTCGCAGCGGTGGTTTGAGAATATCCGTTTCGCGCCAAATTTTAACGGTTAATGCAGACGTGATTACTCCAGCAGAACGTGAGTACATTAGAATACATTTGAATACTGAGTATTGTTGAACACTTGAATAAGATATCTGATACATAAAATCTCTAAGGTATTCAGTGATTTAGGAAGAAACTTCAATTCATGAGAAGGTCAGTCACCTTGAACTTTGAACAATGGACGCTATTATGAATTCAAGCATAACAAAACGACTTCGCATGAATTAATGCAACGACAGTTGTCTGGAAAAAAACATTGTACCACGTAATATGAGTAATAAAGAGACGATTGGTATATAAAAGATTCTCCTTCAATTCCTAAAAGAGAAGAAAATCGCTTGTAATAGAAGGGAATTTTTGCGCGAACCTCTCCTTTCAATCTCTGTAACTTGTAAAAATAGCATGTGAGCGCTCAAAGTACCACGGGAAGCCCTTTCAATCCTCCTTGGGAAGGGTTTAACATCTCATTCGGGTTGAAATTTTGATCTTGGCAATAATTTGAGTGGCGAGCAATCACAATTTAGGACTAGTATTTTTTCAACCGGCAGAAATATTGATTCCACATCAAAATCGCGATGGAAATTTTATCCATGTGCCTCACCTTCGCTTCATACGAAACCCTCGAATTTGGAGAAATTTTGAATACAATTCGAGACATTTGCATAATATAACTCTTTGTTATTGTCCGACTCTTTGCAGATTCCGTTACAAAGCTAACTTAGGACGTGAATATCGAGCTTAAATTGAAACCTGAGAATTGGAAAACAACTTACCTCAAGGGTATGGCATTTGCAAACTTCTACTTCATTTTTTCTTGATTTTAAAGACTGTTATAATAAAGTTGCCCCGCAAGTGATTGACAATTGACAACCGCAGAAGGTCAATTAACAGTTCATCCCGAAACTTCACGTATTCTAACTGACAGTACATATTCTTTGACCGATTATGACCATTACAATGTCCTGTTGGCCTTTTGAAGGTTATTCAAAAACTTTTGCCTCTAACAGAAACAGTAATTTTAAAGATAAACTGAACAGTAGCAGTCGACACTGCATAGGCACGATGGTCAGCCTGAGCAAAAACTCGGCTGTAGGGGTGCCCCCGGGTGACCGAGCTATTTTTGTAAATATACCCTTTCTTATTTTTTCCTTTTTTTAAGGTCACGAAACGCACTTTCTAAATGATGTTTTGTCTATGCTTCCAATATATAGTTAAACGCTATAGCAACATATTTACCGTGTTTTAAGCCCCGGTCAAACGTCACCTTTTTATTCTACCAGGAGCTAAAACTGAGCGATTTAAAAAAGGTGCTTCCGTGTTACTTTTATCATCATTTTTATATTGAATGTAAACTTTTTGAACGGAGACTATTATTATTCCTTAGTGCATGCTAAAGTGGAACGTATTTCATTTCCAAACCATTAGAGGCCATCAGAAATCAATTGAGAGTTTGTTAACATGCTTAGTTTTTAGGTACGCGTACGGTACTTGGAAGATGCCCGCGCGCCGCCCTTCAAAAGCGGCACGCGCGTGACGCTATGCCGCGGTGTGTGTGTAGTGATGGCGTTTGCAAGTCTTGCTTAGGCTCCGATTTAAAAAATTAAAACAGACTTTGAAATATTGGGCAGAAATTGTGGTATATGTTAATCTACATGGAGATGGGGACATTCAAAGCATGTTACCATATAGAGGGAGGGGTGTACATGTATTTTTGTCCAAGCAAAGTACAAATTCCGCTCCTAATAAAACATGAACAGTGCCTTATGACTCTTCTTCACAGCTAAATAGTCTCTATCATTCATTATTTCGTTAATAGAAATAACGTTGCTAACATAACCAACTTTTTGTGCATTCTCATGCAATATTTCTATCTGGCCAATAAACGTAGTGTACGAAGCTATACCCCACACTGTCAAGTCTGCCATACCGTGTATAAATAGTGACATTAATTATCGCAGTGTATGGAATACATACTATAGATCATTAATAGAATATCCATAATGTACGGCGGAGAGAGAGAAATCCCGATTACCAAGGTACGAACCAAATTTAAGGTCCACCCGCACATACAGATTTAAGTCCTTCCTTAAATCTTCATATTTTCTAAATTTGAATAGAAAATGGACTTCGTCCTCAATGTCTGTATTGCATACTCTGAGGGCACAATCTTTCCTCGATACTTTTATACGGTGTTGCATTATAATCTTCCTCAGTTTTTCTATTTCCAAGCAGTAATTACTTATTCTCATCTAAGCTGATTTAAAGGTTCTATATGTTCGCAGCTTGTTTGCCTTGCCGGTTACGAGTCATTTATCTCCCTTAGCCAATGTTGTTGTTCTATATCTTGGATTCTTTGTTTTATATTATTGATAAGTGCAGGGGAATTATTGGTGTTGTTGTCTTGATATAGCCAGATATTGCCGTAGCCGAGGCGAAGTATTATTTCTCTTATCTTCTGGGCCCAAACCATGAGCTTAGATATATGCCTAGACTCGATAAAAGCACTATATGATAGCTTTGTTTTATCAGCGTTCACTGCGTCTTGTAGGTTTAACGTGTACTTTATGCTGCGCAAAATTTCTTCGGATTTACTGAAGAGGGAATCTGCCAAGTTCCGCGCGACATTCATTGTTTGTTGCAGTCTTACTTAAATAAAGGGACAAAAGAATATACGTATACAAGCAAACAAACGCAGAGACAAAACTAGACAAGACAGAGAGTACAAGCAAATAGAAAACACGCCTGGCATAAGTTACCTCAAAATCGATCACTAAAAGCGAGCCAAAAATATATAAACCAGCACATCTTGTTTAATTCGCTGTCAAATTTAACGAAATTTTCGTATGTTAATATTAAAATGAAATAACGTCTTTAGGATCAAACACGTTTGTATATTGACGTTGGTGTGACGTCATAACGAACGACTCCTTTTAAGGTCAAATTATGCGTTACCTATACGTTTGAAATAAAGCATGTTATCACAACAATATAAATATGTGTTTTTTATTGCCGCAATTTTAAAGTCTCTACGATAAATATTTGCGGAGTTATTAAGAACTGAAGTTTCCTGTGACGTCACATTTTCTGACGTCATGGGTCTGACATCAGTCATGCTTTCTATATTGAAGAAACATAAAAAGACCATATTGCGGCTATTCGGTGTACAGTAAGTACAGTTCCTCTTTAAAACCCGAAAAATACTTGAATAGTTATTTTTAAAAGATGTTTTCAAAAGTATATGACGTCATAATGACGTTTCCTCTTTTTCACTGGGAATTTTAAAGTATTTCCTCTCAAAAATTGAAAATTCTAAAAACATACGGTTGTGGGTACCGATTTACTCTTTTGATTGCTAGATTTTCGTAAACAAATACTTTAAACTCTAAAAGATGAATGAAGAAGTTATTTTGTAAATGGTTTTGTATTGAATATTTCCCACCAAATTTAAAATTGCCAAAATTCAACATGTTATAACTTTTCTCCCTCTTAACCAATCGAACTCGGATTTTCGGTTTCTTTGTTGATGGGAAATCGAAAATATGATGGGAAATCGATGGAAAATATGATGGGAAATCGAAAATATAAAATTTACTGATGTTCAAGGTAATTGAAAACATCGAGAAACCTATTATAAATGGATACATGACGTAACTGTGACGTCATCAAGATGTCTACGGTAGATCAAATCATCGGATTTTGTTTAGGTCGTCGGTCTTCATCATCCCACAAAAATTCAATCTTCTATGTTGGAAACTTTTGAAAAAATAGCAAAGTGATAGATTTTAGGGTCATTTGTGCCAAGCGTGAAACGCGTCAGATACAATTATTTTTACCCCTATAGCAGCCATTTACAAAATTGTATGTGTACTTGTTCTATCGGATCTCTATCTGTCGGCTCGCACTAATTGGCTCATAAACACTGAGCTAACCGGGAGGGGGTTATATGGAATCCCACATGGACATCAAGTGCTTTTAATTTCTTATAAAGAACATTTCTTCGTCATTTGAAAGCACAGGAGGCCCATACTGAGGTGTTTACAATTTGTAAGAACAAACCAGTTGGGGCGAGTGTTGTGTTATTGAAACTAGCAGTCAAACAGGACCGTTCGAAAAGGTGATGTTTACAAATGCTATCAGAAAATCCCGCAGGGGTATTTGAATGTTTTTTTAACAGGAAACTAGCGTTTTCGGCCAGGGAAATAACTGCCATTTAACAAGGGAAAATGTTAAATGCCCCGCTATATATGTCGCGGGGGTCGGGGAAGGGGGGAGGGACGTGGTTTTAATTGACTGCTGCATAACCGAGGATTCCTGTTTAAATATCAAATGGGATGATCATTTCATTTCCTGGAAAACAGAGTCCAACGACCGACCGGGATTTATTGTACCATTTGAACGTTTCTCCCGATCTATTAATGAGTATTATAATTATAATTTACTGCGTTTTTCGATTCGTATCGTTATTATAATAATAAAAAGCGTTAAAAAAGGTATGTGATATACGGACAGTCAGGAGCCCATTACCCGGAGAGCCCATCTCCCATACTATATCTTTGAGTTGGCGTACATGTAGTTTATTTTACACATTGGGCTATTTATAGAACCAGATTTCGTTGTTTTATAGACAATGTACCTTCTTTTGCTAGAGTGCGAACACTGAACGCATGAACGAACGATACAGGCTATCATGTCTCCGCCGTTATCATGCTATTCTTTCGAACAAAGAAAAGTATTTATTCTTGGGGGAAAAACGTTTATTACAACACAACGATACGAATCGAAAAACGCAGTAAATTTTAATAATACATCATTCACGCTATATCGCTATTAAATTGGACGCGCCTGCGGTTATCGTGATGTTATTAATAAATGGTGAGAGGAGGGGGGGGGCTCCGCTAACTGAAAAATACCTCGTAGACTAATTTAATATTTACCGATTATGCCAAGAATAATTGGAAGAGCAAAATAAGGAAACGTCGCTTTAGACAAAACAGCATTTAGAAACAGTTTTTCGTGACCTTAAAATACAAGAAAAACAAGAGGAGAGTCTATTAAAGAAACAGCATATGTTTACAAAAATAGCTCGGGCACGGAATATTGTCCCAGTCACGCAACACTGAGCGATGCATGTCGACTGCTACTGTTCAGTTTATCTTTAACATTACTGTTTCTGTTAGAGGCAAAATGTTTTGAATAACCTTCCAAAGACCAAAATGATTTTGCACGTGTTGCTGATGTTCAATTTGTTTTATCACAGTTAGAATACGTGAAGTTTCGGGATGAACTGTTAATTGACCTTCCGTGTTGTCAATCACTTGCCGAGCAACTTTATTATACCCGTCTTTAAAATCAAGAAAAACTGAAGTAGAAGTTTGCAAATGCCATACCCTTGAGGTAAGTTGTTTTCCTATTCTCAGGTTTCAATTTAAGTTCGATATTCACGTCCTAAGTTAGATTTGTGCTCGAAATCTGCAAACAGGTGGACAATAACAAAGAGTTAATAATGCAATTGTCTCGAATTGTATTCAAAATTTCTCCAAATTCGAGGGTTTCGTATGAAGCGCAAAGTAAATTACCCATTCCAGATTTTACATATGTGTTAGCTCAATGTGTAAACACTTCATGGACAGCTTTTTAGAAAAATCGAAGGTGAGGCACATGGATAAAATTTCCATCGCGATTTTGATGTGGAATCAATATTTCTGCCGGTTGAAAAAATACGAGTCCTAAATTGTCAAGGGCACCCAACGAAGTTTTCGGTTAAAAAGCTGTTCGGGAGAGTAAGTTAGCCTAAAACTTTCGGATTTGAAAATATTGTCCCTAGAAAATTGTTTTCTGAAATACTGGCTAGAAAATTTGTTTTCAATCCCTAGAAAATTATAGAAGAAAAGGGAGACTAAAAGGTTCCCCTAAAATATTCGTACGTCCCAATTCGTCTGATCAATAGAGTCAGAACAGGAAAAAAGAATCCCTAAAAAATTCGTACCTCCACAAAACTTTGCAACATGAAGTTACTTGAGCTAGAAAAAATATTGTTATGTTCTAGACTACTAACAAATTCGTAGGCCGGGAATATTTTGCCATAGTATTTTCGGTTGACGCGATTTCCACCTAGAAAATCCGAACAGCTAATCGCTTTCTAGAATACATAAAAAGACATAGTAGGTGCCTTAAAATGGCTAGATAAGCTGCAGACAACCGGTTTCAAACGAATTTCAAAAAGTGCCCTTGAATTGTGATGGCTCGCCTCTAGAATTATTGCCAAGATCAAAATTTCAACCCAAATAAGATGTCAAACCCTTCCTAAATCGATATATCGGGACAGATTTGTGGAAGGTTGCTTCACTTTTGCATACGAGAGAAGTTTTGAGACCTGCTAATTTCACCTTGGAATTTGGCTGTTTTGAGGCTGCCGACAGCCAAAATCGATTTTCTCGATTTTCTCAAAATTCGGGCGGTATTTTGAAAAACAAACTCCAGCACGTTTATTTACTTGGTAATACCTATCTGTAGACCTAATATGAGCGATTTTTTTTTTTCGAGTTTGGCCACGAAATGTCGATTTTGCTCGATATTTACAGGCATTCGCTCTTAAAGCTTGATCAGATTTCCTTGCTATTCTCATCCTCTACGGCACCTGTAGAGAGTCATACTGAACCGTACATTCCTCAATTAACCAAGAGTAGTCGAAAGGGACGGCGTTGGATGGAGTTTTAGCATCTGTATAAGACTCAACTTTGTCAGGTTTGTGCTCCACATTTTGCTGTATTTTTTATTTCCATTTCTATTTCAACCTCTATTTTGTGCATCTAGAAATATTTAAGACAGGATTTATTTAAGTTCTCCGGCTTAAATCTACCAAACAATAGTTTTTAATTGAGCTTAGTCAGCCAAAATAGACTGTTTTGGCGAAAATGATTGTTTAATATCTCACAAATTGTGAGCAACTCAACTTTGTCCACAGAAATGAATGTTGTAATTCGTACTTTGAGATTGTTTTGAGTTCAATAAAACATCGGCTTGTTCCTAAACTAACAACTCATTGTCGTTTCTTACAATACTGTAGCTGGTTCTTCGTCGAATTGAATTTAGTGCTCAATGTTTTTAGAAAAGTGTAGGAATTATTTCGCCGAGTTTCAAATTGAGTTCAAGGCCGGCATAATTTGCCATGTTTCTATAGAGTTATAGAAACACGGCTTTCAACCAATCAGAGCGCGTATTTTCTGTGGGTTATTTTATAAATAACTTTAGATATATTCGGTACACAATATATATCATATATGAAGTACCTACCTTGTTCAATTATTATTTCGCTGCCTTGGAGCGGAAGTAGCTACCACAATCAGATTGTCATGTTGTCAAAACACCAGTGCTGGCGTTGTGATGTTGTTGAGAGTGAAAACATCAAGTGTACTCGCTGTAGAATGGCCAACTACTGCAGCAAAAAGTGCTTAAGTGACGACAAGGTTCGACACCAGGTCGATTGCGATGCTGCCGCCATTAGAAATCAATGTAAAGATTGTGGAAAGGAAACAAGCGACACGAAGCAGTGTTCTAACTGTCTACAGGCTTGGTTCTGTGGGCCAGAATGTCAAAAACGAAACTGGAGTGTTCACAA
Source organism: Actinernus sp. WN-2022 (assembly GCA_030867875.1). Taxonomy (NCBI): domain Eukaryota; kingdom Metazoa; phylum Cnidaria; class Anthozoa; order Actiniaria; family Actinernidae; genus Actinernus; species Actinernus sp. WN-2022. The sequence continues at coordinate 10,627,608 of JAOWCC010001751.1, forward strand.
AGCGCAGTGTAAAGAAGTTTCTCAGAGTACAGTTGAGTTAGTGAAACAGATTAAGGGCCGTTTTAGAATACGGGGGGACGCGAAAGGAACTCGATCTGTGTACTATTTTGGTAATTCTCCAGCCAGTGATCTCATCAATCTGCAAATGAACGAAGGATGGGAATATTCAGATGCATTAAACGTTCTGATGTGTGGTGTAGGAGAACCTAGAAGTGTCTGTCTGTCCATAGCGTCTCTACCAGACAATTACGAAGGAAGGGTGACCTTCGTGTTGAATGATATCTGCGCATGTACACTGGCAAGGACTGTTCTTCTCTTGTACATGATGTGCAAAGGTTAGTTGATTAAGACTAGGTTTACACTAGAACATAACTGTTCGGATTTGTATTGCACCAGTCAAAGTAACACCCCCCCCCCCCCCCCCCACCTGGGACATATAGGTGGGAATTTGTTCTGGACAGCTTGCAAATACTAACAAATGCCCCTTCATGGGGGAATGCAATTTCACAAAATAAGAGCAAATGATCCACCTGTAAAATTCAAAACTAACTTAGCAACTGATTTTGTTTGTCTTCAAAGATGAACTAAACCAAAATAATCCCTCAAACATAACTGAATAAGTGCTAAGTTATCTAAAACAGTTGTCTAAATCAATCGATGGCTCATTTGAATATGAATAGAGTGGTTATAAATACCTTGTCGTCATAGTCAACATGTATTCCCCGAGCATTGCATGCACATGTGAACCTCTGCACATAAATAACTGCCACCATCTTGGATAGAGCAACTACCAGTCCCCAGCCACATACTAATTAATGGACAGGGATTATAAAATGTGCAAATCTCTGACCTAGTTGGGACACAACAAAGCTCTACATGGTTGGGGGGTCAGTTTACTTTGACTGGTGTATAAGGAATCTGAAATGTTTTGGCTACGAAAGGTTTACATAGAAAACATGAATCCAGAACCAAAACGTTCCGTGCTTTTTGAGGTACTACAGTCCTTGCAAGTCGCGTGTCGAGTCGGTTTTTACAATGCACCGTAGCGACATGTGATTATGCCAATGTTTGTCACAAAACTATCCTGTCACGCACGCTTGTAAAACTTATAAAAGGGTCGGAAGTCAGACTATTATTGTCTAGTTTTAATTTCTCTGATATTCACTGATGAAATTATACTAAACAATTATTCACTGAAGTCTCAGTTACATATACTAGTGCTGAAAATTTACCTCGACTTCGTCTCGGTAAATATTCACCAATAGTCGCTTTGACTTCAGTGAATACATGTTAAAGTGCCTATGAACAATAATGTTTTATTTTAGATATCAATTCTAAATCAAGTGAATAGTAGAATGGTAAAATATATTTTGCTTTGAATGCTATGCCGCTGAGTTAAGGTTTTAATATCCAAAATGCTAATTACATGACGTCAGGGGAGGTATCTGCAATCACTTCTTAGTGGTTGTGAATGGGCGTTTCTACTGATATAGGAAAACAAAAAAGCTGATCGTTTTCCCTAAAACGCTGTAAACCGGTCAGGAAAACTTTTAACCACTGTGAAATTGTCAATAAGGACTTTTTCAGAGTTTCCAAGAGCATCACTTGGTAAAAAACTTTAATATTTTAATGCAATATAATGACTGACGGAATCTTTAATTCCAGATGGAATCAGTAGAGCAGAAGCCATCACTCAAATCTGGTATTCGCTGTACATCAACCAGGAACATTTTGAATTTCTGGTCGCCTCGTTGCAGGAACTTACGAGAATATCAAATCTTGAGGTCATTACGCATGGCGTCATGCAGATCGATGATGTCATGTTCGTAGAGCTGAAGTCTGTCTGGAATAAATGGCTGACGATGGTGAATAGATTTCTTGGTCTTGCGCAACAACGGAAAGATATGTTTGATTATGATACAGATGCTCAGAATGGTATGATTTTCTATCTTAACGAGATCCCAAGTGATCACAAGAAATCGGCAAAGGATTGGTTTGATAATGGAATTCTCCTTCCATCACAGTCGAGAAGAACTCTTATGAAAGAAAATTTCACTTTCACAGGATCTAATTACGGCATAGAAAGAAACAGAGGTGATTATATGTATGCCTTCCAGTCGGATCTGCTACCATTTACCTGTTGGGATTACAAGTCAGTATGTGGGGCCTTCCCTGGATTACATTCACTGCAGGAGATGTACAACAACTACGTCACACAGGTGGTGCGACGATGTGCTGCGAGGATGCAGGGTGACACCATCAAGATGAACGTGATGCTTTGTGAGTGCCGAGAGATACCGAGGCATCTCTCAGAAGGAATAAAGTTTGACAGGATCACGACATCCAATCTGTGGGACTACCTGCCACTACCAACACTTTTGGACCTGACAAAACCTCTCCTGAATCCCAACAACCCTTCAGCAGTCATCCTCACAGAGTCAGGAAATTGGATCGGAGACTTCTTCATGATCGATCTTGGGATGTTTGCTTTGACGATGCAAATGGGCGGGGATCGCGATGTGTACAGAAAGAAAGTTATTCAAGACACCAACAATCCAAATATAGCTTATTCAGAATGCCAAACTGGATTCGTTGAGTACTACGATCTTACAGAAATGTTTACCCGCTTCCTACGAGCATCACTACTTGTTGCTGATGACACACCTACGAATACAGCTAACCTACCGTCACTGAAGCGACTTGCTAGTGACCATGGTTTATTATTAAGAGACTTTACACGTCATGAGAACACGGTCACGCCTTTCCGTTTAGGAGTCAACTGCAGAAGGGTTACCATGCTACGAGGCTTCGAGAGATGTGTGGAGTGGACATTGTCGTCTAGTAGCTGGTCACCTGTATAACTAATGAATCAAATTCGAGCATAAAAATCGATGACCAAACTAATGAATGTCATACATGATATTAATAGAATAGTCCTAAACCATTAAACATTACGACAATACAATACTTTATTTCACATTTCACGATGATTTTTTTCCAGTTACATTTTCTATATTTAGTTAGAATTGTTTTATTATTATTATTATTATATAAATATACTAAATATAGTAACACAGAAGGAAATGCCTAGAATCTAAATAAACCGTGAGGTTATCGAGTTAGACACTAGACTGTTATGTTAAATTTGAAATGTAGCACACACACATACTAATCTCAATTTGAAGAACAATAGAAAAATAATCAATGTATACAATCGATGTATATACATACATATATATACACACATAGCATGCTAATCATGCTATATCTAACACATTAATTAGTTAAATATGAAGGAGAAAAGTTGAAGATTCAAAACATTTAGCAGAGAAAAATAGATGGAGGAAATTTGACAAAGAAATTCAATTAAGTTGATTGAAGCAATTAATTGTGCTTAAGGAACAGTTGTTAACTTTTTTTTGCCAAACTGAGTTTGTTGAGCTGTTTTAATTCATAGGGAAGTTGTTGCCATAAGTCAGTTGCCATGGCGGAAATAGTTTCGTTTCTAAAACTAACTAATTATTATTTTGAAGTTCTTTAAAGTGCCACTACGACGAAATTCGATCATGTTCTTTTCTACTTTTTTTGTCTTCCAAAACGAAAATATCCAAATCAGTGAAAAATATTACCAAAGGACCAAACTAACCTATGAATTTTGCAGAAAGTTTACCACCGAAATCACGTCCGCCAGTACTGAAGTGTGTTCCAAATACTTTGCGATTTTCGACCAGCGGTTTGCTGTCGTGACGTCATCTTCTTAACGCGTCGCTCTTGTAAATGCATATTTCCATTCAAAACTTCTTTCTTTCCTTTCCTTTTTGGAAAGAATAGTATAAACATGTATTTTACTTATAAGTTCGTGGAAATGTTTGTATGAAACGTAGCCCCGCATGTTGTTGTGTTAAGAATATGACGTCACGTCCGCTGGAAATTATCTCTGTCACGGAACGGGTTCGAGTAATGGCGGACATAAAAACTCAAGATTCGGACCCCCAAAAATAAGACTTCCCGTCGTCATATCAAAAAACGGTGTGGATAGGAAAAAATATAGCAACTTCACTTTACAAATACGCAAAAATATCACTAACTAAAACTTTGATCCTAGTGGTACTTTAAAGTGTACGAGTCAGGGGCGTACACCCAATCTCGACTACTTTATTACACTTTGTTGCCAGACTACTCCAGCAGCCTATCATTCAATGTCACTGACGCTTCAATCAGAGAAGTGATTCCGCTAGTTTAACTTCACGCGTGAGGGTGGATGCCATACCATAGTTTAGTTTTAAAGTTTTTGTTATTGACAATCTTGGGCCCGATTCAAACGTCGAAATTTTCATGCGCCGAACGCAATTGAAACAAAAGATAATTAGGCGGCGTCTTTTGATCTAATTAGGTTCGGCGCATGAAAAGTTCGACGTTTGAATCGGGCCTTAAAACTGCAGCCTTTAGGGCGCCCCGTTCTGTTATGCTAAATTTCTACGAACAAAATAAATAAATATTTGATTCGTTATACACGTAGCAGGCTGAGCATTACAGCTTAAAGCTGGTGGGGGCCTGCTTTTACTCCTCACACACACACTCGACTCACGGTTAATTTTTACGGAGGGAGGAAAACCGGAGAACCCGGAGAAAAACACTCGAATGCAGATAAGGAATCGACAACAAACCTAACTCGCATACGGTGTCCGATCCGGGAATCGAACCTGGTACCGCAGCGGTGAGAGGGGAGTATTCTACCACTGCGCCCACCTGCATCGCCAACAAGGCTACAACGGCCTTCTCACACTCGCGATAAGGGGCAATAAGGTGAATACAGATCGCTAGAGTAGACATAACAGGAGTGGGACAACTGTGAGAATCCCGCATCCCGCATCCCGCATCCCGCATCCCGAACCGTACATACCATGCAGCGCCTAGACGAACAGCAATCCTGACATGCGCGTGTATGAAGCTCATCGATCAAATGTTTGTTTCGAGTTCGCCATTATTTATTCCAGTTTCGTATTCGAAATTTAAGGCTGAATTGAATGACTACAGACGCATGTACGCAGGATTAGCCTCATTCTGAAGCTAAACATTCATAAATACCAGCGAGAAGGTGCAAAACGCGAAACTAATACGCAGAATTGTGAATAGCCCACCTCGCTGGCATTTATGAATTGGTTAACTTCAGAATGAGGCTAACCCTGCGTACATACGTCTGTATTTCATTGCATTCAGCGGTAATTTTCGAATACGAAACTGGACTATTTATAGACAGAAATTCAAAGGCTAACAATAAAATTTCCTATAAGGACATTTGTATGGCTGATTCGATAATTTATTTACATTCAAGGTACTTATATCCTGGATGTCATAGGTTCTACTACCCTCTTTAAGCCAAAGTTTAGGCGCGAAGCGACGAGACGGCGGAAGAAACTCTGGGCGGCCCAAGCATGCCTTTGTGTCCGCCGATCCAATCAGAGATCGTTATAAGTCTTCCGAGTCAGAGCAAATTCTAGAGCAAATTCATTTTGAACGAGTGCTGTTACCCTGTTCCAGACCAAGAAATTGTACTTAGTTTGCGACCCTGTTCCAGACAAAATGGCAAAAAAGGTACCCTGTTCCGGACTAAAAACAACGAAAACATATCCTGTTCCAGGCAAAATGGCAAAAATATATCCTGTTCCAGACCAGGCTAGCGTCTTATATGATACGCGCGAGACGTTGCGCTCCACTCGCCACACGAATCATAAACGGATAAACGGACTCTACGTTTGCAGCGGCAAGGGACCGTGAATAACTCAAACCGTCGGGAGATTTCTGACGACTGAATTGATCTCCTGATCGTGCGTGCGTAAGATTTATCTCGTGCTTTTCCTATTCGTTATTTTAAACAGGCTTACCATCCTCCAGGTTTGTACCTCAAAATTGGTTTTGGGTTCCCTGTGGCTACGAATTGAAAGATCACTGAGAAACTTTGATATGGAGTTAGATTTTCACTCCTGGAATGAAAATTTAGATTTTTTCTCTCTGATCTCTACCCGAAATTCTCTTTCGCTAAACTCGCTAAAACTCCCGTAAAAACCACCATACAACGCTCAAATACTACTAATCTTTATTTCTTGAGTATATTTAGAGCACAGTATCTCTAAATTTGCATCAGACTATCGATTGAGTACTCTAGGTGGGGGGGGGGGGGGGGGGGGGCAATTGTCAGTTAACAGTTAATATTTAGGGCGTTTGACAGTTAACCACCAATAATACAAATTTAAGGGTATAAATCTACGACAATTCGCATTATTTTGTTGAATTTCAAAGCTGGATCTCAAATTAATCAGCTGTCAGTCAATTCACATTTGTCAGTTAATATTTCACATTTGTCAGTTGTCAATTCAAATTTACGGCGGTTGTCAGTTATTAGGTAACCCTAACATAATTATGAAAGTGAAACTCAGGGGCAGCGCATGGCAAAGTCTTGGTCAGAGTCGGCCAGGGGTTTTGGGTATGTTGGTATTCAAGGTTTTTCATAATTGAGCCCGTGTGCTTAAGATCCAAATTACTCTTTGATCAGTTGATTATATTATACTATACTTAAACTCTTGAAAACTCTTAACAACTGAATTCCTTGACTTGAAATACTTTGAACTCTGAAGACAACTTGAATAACAACCAGCTTGAAATACCAACTAACTTGAATTAATACTGATCAAAGCCCAACTCTCTTGAAACACAGACAACGCCTCCTTTACACAGGCTTATGATCACATGATAATCACATGACGATCGGATGTTACGATACTGCATGACTTGTCAATCATAAAATGTTTAAACCAACAAAGATCAATTAAAATATTAATTAATGCAATTGGTGTACATTTTGATAACACAAACAGTCCCCTGGTGTAGTATATTTAAATTATGTGATTTCTAGAATAAAGTGTACGGCAAGATTGTGTGACAATATTTTGGGTATTCCCCACCCCTCCCCTGGCCGAGGCTGATTGGTCTATTTCGGACGTTCATATTAATTTGAAACATTCTAGCTATGCAACTTGACAATTTTCAAGAGATATAACTTTCTAAGCTTTCCTTAAAGTTTATTATAATTTCCGTCCAAAAAGGGGATAAAACAACGTACTGTTCCAAATGCACTTGCGCGTCGTGCTTTAAATAACACAAAATAACCTATTTCATTGTGTGGTCAATAAGTGAATAGTGAAGTGCTTTTCGCGCGCGCTCTCGTTGGCTACTCCGAAAGTGAATATCCTTTTTTATTACACATTTGGGGTTGATATCCGTGTGATAAAGCTGTGAATAAAAACCATATCAGTCAAGTGATACGATATCACTTCACTGTACTTTTGCTTTTAGAAATAAATTTTAAAGTTATGCTTAATTTTGTGTTATTGTATTCACTTTAAATGTATAATAAACAAATTATGACATGTTAAGAGCCTGATATCGTTTTTATTCACTCGCTCGCGGACTCGCTCGTTCGCGATATGATACGAAAACCTCGTGAATAAAAACGATATCAAGCTCTTAACATATAATAATCTCTATTTATTCACCTCCGAGCGAAGCACTCTGAATTTCTAAAACAAAACTCTGAATTTCTAACGCGACCCCCGTAACAACCACAGGGGCTGATCAAAGTCAAGACCCGGCTAAACCACAGATTTTGGAATTTAGCGTGTTGGCTTTTGTAGAGGGAGGAAACACGGAGCAAAACCCTCTCAGCAAGGGCGAGATAGCAACAAACTCAACATGTTACCGGGCCACAGTGTTGAGAGCCAAGGCGCACCCCAGCTTCCCTGACTGTCGTGAATCCACAACAACTTTGACCATGAGATAACGAAAAACGTGATAAAATAATATTAAGAGGTCATTCCACGGTGAACTATCGTAATTTTTGTTTTACAACAACAAACGAGAAAGAGTCAAGCGGCAGAGACTTAAAAACGAGGTAAATTGTGGGAGGAAAGTGATTCTTGCACGAGCGATGACGCAATCCGTAGTATGTCCTCTTATTTCCAATGGTATAAGCCAATCAGAAAATTGTACAATTAACAAATTGACGATAGTTTACCCTGGTTTTGCGTCATTGCATGGTCCGAAATTGTTGTGGATGTCCCCCCCCCCCCCCACCTCATTGTCCCAACTAAATCACCCCCCCCCCCCCCCCCTCTCCATTCTCAACACACAAACACAAATACGTACCACCTATGCTCATTGTCGCGTACGGGATGCCGGTTTGCCGGTATATATTATTGAACTATAAAACAATTATCAAAAGAAGACTTTCATGCATATGTTCAGTTAGGTTATTTTTGACAATGAACGGAAACCAAACAGCCAGGAGCTGTGTTAATAATATTGGTGGGACAAAGAACTTGACGCGTTACCAGCAAGTGCCCTTTGCTTCATTAGCATTTGAACTTTAAGCGCCTTTTCCCTGGCTTCGAGCTCTAACTTCTCAATTTCCAATGCTTCAGTTTGGTATAAAGCAGCTACACGAGCGCCGAGTTCAGCTAGTTTGAGCTCTTCTTTCAGCCTGGCAGACACAACAGACACATTCGAATGGTGCCGACTAGCGACAGAGGACGATGGCTTTCCAATAGAAAGGCAACTAAGTCCGATTTGCGAGACGCTATCGCTCGGTTCTACTATAATTTATTCGGCCTTCTGCTCTACTATAATTATTTGGGCCCTTTGCCCCTCTTCGACGGCATTAATACTGCTTTGAGCCTGATCAGATGCCATTTTGATTCAAACAGACAGAAATAGCTTGCGACAACAACAGTACAATCAATGTTTATAAGCAACGACTTATCTGGTACTTCTTCTAGGTTCTGGGCTTGTAAAATTTCTTCTTTGTCTTCCAGGATAACTTCTAGGGTCTTCTGGTTGGTTGTGAACTTCCTTCCAATTAGGAGTTGAGATTTTTCAACTAAAATGTGGCTGCCCCAATGGCGACCACTTCAAGTTTGGTGGCTTGCTCGCACAATAAACACTTTCAACGCTCGGTTGGCTCGATAAGTTTACTAGAAGCTCCAATAGCTTAAAGTGCCTATAACCCCAAATTTGAAGTATTTTTAATAAATTCTTTACACCTTCTTATCAATAATTCGAAGAGAAAAAAAGGAAAAAAGTAAGAGTTCGACCTTATTTCTGGGGTCAAACATTGTAAAACAACCCGATTTGGGCACCCTGTCCCAAATGGCCGTCAGCTGGAGTCTGGAAGTAGACTGGGAACGAAACCGGAAAGCAACGTCATAGTAGTGAGAGAAAGCGAACAACCAACAACAAAGACAGTAAAAACAGGGCGAACCGAGCGAATAACTCGATTTGAAATGCCAAACAGATGTGTATTTGGGGGCTGTAGGAATGAGCCAGACTCAAAAAAGGATAGCTCTAACACAAGGTCCCGTTTTTAAGCGATGATCGGCCAGAAGCAAAGAAGAGAAGACGCCAGTGGTTGAGGTTCGTGCGAACAAAAGCGAGCGAAGTGGGAACCGACGAAGAACGTTTGTTTGGTTCACTCCAAGCCGGAAGACTTTATAAGATTTTCTTTAGTCCTTGACTCTACGCCAAGACTGAAGTCGGTTGAATATGGAGTTGTTCCTATTCCATCAGTCCATGCCATCGAAACCGATTTAAGCCATTCTCCGATTTTGGTAAGTGCTTTTGTATTTAGTTTGCATGGCAATACAGATTTATACAGTAGCCTCCTAGTCCTATAGCAGCCGTTGTGTAGCGCTTCCGTTCACTCCATTCCCCGGAATGGAGTGAAATGGAAGCGCTACAAAACGGCTACTATAGGAGGCTAGCAATACAGTGGAACCTGCATGTATAAAGAAGTTCCTAGGGAAAGGAAGAAAACTTCATTATGACCGGGTTCCACGTACTGAACATTGTTTTCACCACAAGTGTATTAGACTAAGAGAGTGCATGTTTTTAGTATGAGGGAAATAACAGTGAATAAATCAGACAACTTTCTTTAGATGACACCTGCACCTATGGACAGGACACCATGCTTAACAAGCAGCCAAGGGCAGAAGCAACCCAGAAGAGACAACAAAGGATGACTGTTATAGATGTTCCTCCTTCAGCTCCAGGTAATTCAAATTGTTTTGTATAAAATATTTTTTTGCACAAAAGAAACTATTCAAATTCTGAAAATATTCAAACAAAATCGAGTCTGTGCTAATCACACCTTCTGTGTTTGTCCTCCAATAACACCTACATGTAGCTCTTGCTCAAGCAGTGCATATACACCTACATGTATCAAACTGTTGGACATGTCATATAAAGGTATACTGCTTGTTTAGTCTTTCGAGACTAAACAAAATATTAAAATACCAGCTGGAAACGTATAATATTACACTGTAAGTTTGTATTTAAAACGAAACCAGTGCTTTATTTACCATAAACCAATATATATATATATACCCATAACTAACTTAATAATAATTGTTATTTTAGTGCCAGAAGTTCCACTTGCTGTGAGGCCAGAAATTCCAGTTCCACCTGCTGTAAGGCCCACAAAAACCAAGGCAAAACCCCATTGCTCAGTGTGCAAGAAACCTATTAAATTAAAATTAATTAAATTCTTAATCTCTAAATTATATATTGTTTCTTTTTTTGAATTTATTTGTGGAACTCTGTAAACTAGCTTGTAGCTAAGTATGTCCTTCTCATTAAATAAAGTATTGTGTAAACCTATTAAAGAGCATAAAGGTGTTGTTGATTGTCCAAAGAACAACCCTCGTCCCCTTATAAGTACAGAGTGAACCAGAAATGTCTACCAGCTATCTCAGTGATTTGATATTTTATCAATGGACAATCTAGGTAGCAATATATTATACTGTCAACTTCCATAGGCTAATCACTCCTGTGACCAGCTCAGTGAAATCGATTGCCCTATTTCATTGGCATGACATCAAAACAAATAGATGAAAGCTGCCATTCTTATTTTATTGGGAAAATTAGCCAATTTGAAGGAAGGCAATCTATGGCAGAACAGCTTTATTTTGTATGTCTGTTGTTAAAGACGAGTGTTTTGACCCCCTAAGATGGCAGCTGTGTCTATCATGTGACACCATAATTAAATAGGGCAATTGAATTTGAGGCTTAAAGGGGCTATGTCACGGTACTATGCATGTATGGAGTCAGTGTTCGATTGGTGGGTTAAAACAGTTCAACCCCCTCCTTCAATGCTAGATTGAAAGTATGTTAATTATTTTACTTGAATAATGTATATTTACACAATTTATTAGTCATTTTTGAATATTTGCTTTGATTTTTACCATCCCACACGTGCACGAGGTTTGTCAGTTCATATGAGAATCTCTGATAATGAGTGTGTCCGGCCCAGACATCTAATTTTACTGTTTTCCAATTTACTACTCAAACATTTAAATTTTAATATTATAATCCTATTTTCAAAATTTGTGTAAAATTATAGAAAGGAACACAGGGTGCGATGCAGTGCTTTCCAATAGCCCAGGGCTAGTAGTTTCGCTTGTCAGGGTAGTGACTCCTGTTCACAGGTTGCCTGAATGGACATATGGACATACATGTATATGGACATACATGTAGGTTAATAGCCCACATTCGATATATGCTTGACTTCTCACACAAAAAGGTTCTGGGGCATAATTAAATTCATTATTGTTATTTCATTAATCACTGCACATTATTCCCCAGAGCCTTGTATGTGTATTGAATCATTTGTATGTGACCAGTGAAGCCTATATCAAAAGTGGCCAATGGCACTGAAAGTTTGACTGTTCATTGTTGTTCTCCTTAAAGTTTATATAAGTTATGAAGTACTTTCATCTTCATCTTCTTCAAATCCAGTGAAGGTTTCTTTCCCAGCATTGAATTTTGTCCTGATTGTGTCATATGCACATGCTAGTAGAGGAATTCTATTGTTGCCCAGATAACCGTAGACTAACTGGTGTACTCTCTGTATGAGACAACTCGTAGAAATCTGTAAATAAAGAAGTTTATATGTTAGTACCAATTGTTTGATACAGTTGAAGCCCTTTGTGAAACTGCCCGTGTAGTTGTAGGTGACCAGCTCCCCTCAGAGACCACTCTTGTGCTCTGTAGTAACCAGCCACTCTCATAATTAAGTGACCACCGCGCGTACCACCACCTTTGGAATTTTTCTTTGTTTTTAAACTCTTGTAAGTAACTACTCCAGAGACATGATCCCAGACTGTGCAATGAGTCAACTAAATATAAATATGCACTAGCATTTTGTAACAATATTCTTATTATATCTGACATTCATGCTGTTACAGTAGAGTAGTACAGTATTGTATACTGTGATATCAGTCGCATTATATATGTATCCCCATGGGTGTGGTGTGTGCAAGCTCTCATAAGCGAGCAACTACTCCTGATTGCAGTTCTGACTAGTTATGAGCACCTTTTCCTGATTCCCAGTGTGGTTGCTTACGAGAGCTACTATTTTTAATTAACATGCACGATAGATCAAAATACTCTGATAAACCTTCCACTTTCCTGGTCAGACTAAACATGGAACTGTGTTCATTGATTTCAATTCATACCTTGGTCATTATTGAGCATTATTAATGCTCGCGGACTCGCTCGTTCGAGATACGATACGAAAACCTCGTGAATAAAAACGATATCAAGCTCTTAACATGTAATAATCTCTATATATGATTGTTGCGATTGGAAGGATCACTGGATTCTTTTGGCATCCTGCATTGCTGCAATGCCGGTTTTTTTTGGGAGACCACGGCCACGGGAAGCCCATGAAGGGCTATGATAACTTATTTTAATTTTGGACAGTTTAACTCACCAGCTTTTCCTTGCTTCGAGGCCTTCCACTGAACCGATTCTGGAGGTCTCCATCTGTACTCTTGTAACCCATTCTTCATCGGCGAGTGGCTCATCCGCGCCGGCAGATTCTTCTGCTTCAAGCTCATAGTTGATAAAATTTAGCTCGGAATTGTCCGATGAACGACTGTCTTCAGATTCGGAGCCTGACGAAGACATTTTGTCAAAAAGTCCAGCAGAAAATTACAGAACTTACGACGCAAATAAGAAAGAACGAACCAAAAGTACATGAGAGAAGCCTTTATCACGTGACATGGCTCCCTACTATGACGTACCTAGTCCCAGACCCCACCAAGTCGCTAAGATGACGGTAAAAGTTCACGGCTCTCATCTTTGAAAAGCCGTAAAAAAAAGAGAAATGCTTTAAAACCATTATGTTTTTCGGGAAGTTGCATAGAATACTTCTAAGTTTGATCTGAAAGCGTAACTTTTTTGGGGTTATAGGCACTTTAACGACCACTGTAAACTTGTACATACAAACGAAATCCTGTTTGTTACTTGTAAGTAAACGAACCAATAACGATATAAAGAAAGAGAGAGAGAAAAATCGTTTGTTCCCCAGTTGGTGCAGAGCGAGCGAAACTCGAATTTTGAATACCTCGTGTCCGCACCGAACCGAGGCACACGCGTGACGTAACAGGAAGTACAAATTGTGACCTGAACCGGAAATGAACAAAGGCAAGCGATTCGGCCGTTACAGATGTTGTGATGTTGAAATACGTCGAAAGTCAGGCTGTCAACGGTGTTGTGATGTATACACGGCAAAAGAGATTCTTTGTGGCGTATCATGAGCTCAGTACTTGGTCCTCAGCTGTTTTTGATTTCTAATAATACAACTGCCTACCGGTATTACGTCTAACACTCCATGTTTACATGCAGGAAAAGCTTAAATTTCTGAACATTTTTCATGATTTGAGAAAGCCTATTGGGCGTCGATAATTTCCGTGGCAGTGTTACGAAAGTGTTTTGTACTATATGGTACAGTTCAGTGAATGACCAACACAGTGGAACCTCAGTGGTCTCCCCACTGGTCCACTCAGTGGTCTTCCACTGATCTCCTCAGTGGCCTCCTATTTACAATTGATTCTAACTTCTATTTATACTAACAGCTAAATTATTTACATCATTGTCATTACAGGTGAAATAACCCATACTGTTAATAACTAATAAGTTGGAATCAAACACCGTTACAATAATAAGCGAATCATAGCACGATTTGTAATAGATATGTCATTATCATGAGAATAACGTAATGTAGAAGGAAAAATAATTGGTTTGTCCTACACCTATAAATTATAGAGTAAGGACTGCATGTGGGTAATGGTTACACTAACTGAATCTCAGCCGGTGGTAACTTGTAAAACTAAGCCACTGTTACGCTAATCTAAACTCAGCTGGTGGTAATCGTTATTTTTGTACTGTAATTGAATTTTAACTGCTGGCAACTTGTAAAACTGAGCGATGTTTATTTTCCACGTTACTTCGAAATTTCTAGTTTCTGAAAGTCCTAAGATTCTCGCCTTTACAATAGGCTACGATAACACTAATTAGTTCGCATTTCACACTGTTTTCTTTGTTATTCATAGGGCTTTATCTTTGAACAATAGAGGCATTCGAAGCTCGGGGAGGGATTTGATATTTGTCAGGGAAAAGCGGGGTTGATGAATAGAATTGAGCGAACATTATAAATACGCGGGCTTTATATGGATAAAGGCCAGGGCTGTATCGGCCATAAAAAGCCCGAGCCTACACTCAACTCCATTCATTAACCCCCTATTCCCTGAATGTCAAATCCCTCCCCACATAACATTCTTAAAAACAATAAAATCACTTAAATATAAAAAAAAAACTAGTGCTATTTATTAAGACATGAAATGACTACGCTGTTAGACTGCTGTTAACTTCAAAGCTAAATTAATTATAAATTCAAGCAACATAAACCCCCAAAAGCAATATATATGTTAAGGTGGCCCGCGGCTATTTATTTTGGCAACAGGGGTCTTTTTAAATCGCGTTTTTGAACAGCTAAACATTATCCGATTTCTGATATTTTTTGGACATTTAATAAAGAATCCTCGAATTTTATAAAAAGTACAATTAAAAAGTGGTTAACAAAGAATCGCTGAAGATATAAGCGATTTTCCAAAACGTTGTTTTCTAGGAAAGAGCGTATATTTCAAAACCCAAAAGATGGATTTGTTCCATTTTACTTTCAACGAGTGCCCAACCTCCAAGGTCTGTAACAGGCAATTTTCAGGTTAATCGGCACCATACAAGCTTCTCAGCAAACGGCTGATCAATTTTAACCTTAAAATGTTATGCTCATGCATCTGGTTCAACTGCCGGAGAAATATTACAGTAATAATTAAATCGTACATACCATATGGAAGTTCAATACCACTTGAAACTTCTGTGCCAAAGGCAAGAAGATCGGAAACTGTAACTAACGTTATGCGGCGAACGAAGTAAGATAGGTTATTGCTGAATATTTGCGAAAATCGAGAAATTTGTATTCTTTCGGCGTCAAAAAAATTCACTTGTTTGTTTTTCTTAAGTTCCTAATATGACTGACATTAGCATATTTTAAAGTACCTTACCGAGTTTCAGCGCGCTTTGACCATACGCTTTTGAGAAATAAATGCTGTAAACTTCAGCTTGTGCGAGACTTCTAAAATCTAAATGCTTGGAAAACCCCTCATGTTCGCTAAATTATTCAATGTGTTTGTTTTGAATTTCCGCACGGGTTCTGCCACTTGGGAATCGCGAGGCAAGGAATAATTAAAATTAATGTTGAAATTAAAATTAATGTTGAAATTAAAATTAATGTTGAAATTAAAATGAGGATTAATTTTGCAAGTGTAGTAAGGTATTTGTAATAATAGTTTCAGGCTGAGTAATGTTTTGGTGCCAAGGAGTATCCTACTGTGGAAACGTTCTTCAAATGTTCTCCCCTCGTCGCTACTTACTACCATGTGGACATAACACGTAACACCTGTTTCATGGGTTACTGCACACAGCCATGAATTACAATGTAATCCTCATTTTAATTTCAACAATAATTTTAATTATTCCTTGCCTCGCGATTCCCAAGTGGCAGAACCCGTGCGGAAATTCAAAACAAACCCATTGAATAAATTAGCGAACATGAGGGGTTTTCCAAGCATTTAGATTTTAGAAGTCTCGCACAAGCTGAAGTTTACAGCCTTTATTTCTCAAAAGCGTATGGTCAAAGCGCGCTGAAACTCTGTAAGGTACTTTAAAATATGCTACTGTAAGTCATATTAGGAACTTAAGAAAAACAAACAGGTGAATTTTTTTGACGCCGAAAGAATACAAATTTCTCGATTTTCGCAAATATTCAGCAATAACCTATCTTACTTCGTTCGCCGCATAACGTTAGTTGCAGTTTTCCGATCTTCTTGCCTTTGGCACAGAAGTTTCAAGTGGTATTGAACTTCCATATGGTATGTACGATTTAATTATTACCGTAATATTTATCCGGCAGTTGAACCAGATAACTGAGCATAATAGTTTAAGGTTAAAATTGATCAGGCGCTTGCTGAGAAACTTGTATGGTGCCGATTAACATGAAACTTGCCTGTCACAGACCTTGGAGGTTGGGCACTCGTTGAAAGTAAAATGGAACAAATCCATCTTTTGGGTTTTGAAATATACGCTCTTTCCTAAAAAACAACGTTTTGGAAAATCGCTTATATCTTCAGCAATTCTTTGTTAATCACTTTCTAATTGTACTTTTTATAAAATTCGAGGATTCGTTATTAAAAGTTCAAAACATCTCAGAAATCGGATAATGTTTAGCTATTCAAAAACGCGATTTAAAAAGACCCCCGTTGCCAAAATAAATAGCCGCGGGCCACCTTAAGTACGCCTGTCTTATTCAATTCACATAGAACGCTACCGATGATTCTAGGCAAATGTTGATCTCGCGAATATTTAGCGGTATAATGAAATAAGGTACTGGCCTTTATAGCTTTTTAATGATCTCGGCGTGCTGTTCCATATCCATGCCCTTTTCCAAAGTTCTTCCCATTCGTGGCTCTCAATGATTTCTCGCTGAGCACAAGTTAAGCTCCTGTCGCTCTTTTCCCGAAACTACTAAACTCGCCGGCGCGCCTTACTGAAAACCATGTGGTTTCGATTCTATTCAGAATGAGATTCAGATTCGTCTCAAGAGAGTTACATCCTCTTTTACTTAAACTAACATTGTAATGCCTTGAAAAGACAAGGTCTTAATTAGTATCTTTAAGAACGGCTCTTTGTTAAGCCGCCCGTCCGGCAAAGAAATGATATCTCATAGGGATACCCTTTTGTGTAAAACCTGTGAAATAAGGCCGTTAAATAAACCTCGGCATTGGGGACCTTACGCACAGAGAACGGCAACGGATGTAACGACGGGACGTAAAAAAGTGTTTACTCGCGACATTAGGTGTTTATCGTTTCATTTAATCGCCTTTTATCGCTTTTCACATCCACATTTTCGAAAAATATGATAAACATAGAGTTCCGTTCATGCAGAACGGAAAACGAAGTGTTTTACTTTACTACGTTCGCGTTCTTTTATAACGTAAAATTTGTTGTTTTCACGATGTGTTTTTGCAGAGAACGGTCAAAATGTAGACGACTACGTGCATTTTGACGTGTTGCCATTGTATAATTAACAATTATTCACCGAAGCGGAGGTGAATAATTGTTTTAGTATGTACCACACTCCAGGTGAACAGCCAGCACCAAATAGTTATTTTATTTTCGGTCAAATCATAGTTATTAACTATGGTCAAATGGACAAAAACTCGCGCGAGATGATCGCTGCTTTGCTCGGAGGTGAATATGAAATCAAATTCACTATTTGAGTAGCCAATCAGAGCGCGCGAAAAGTGATATTCACTGGTGTGGTATATACTAATGTAGTTAAGGCTATTGTTTTATGCCGTCGTCCAAGACGTTGCCGTCCTGGTTTCGTAAGGTCCCTAATACGGCCCTCGGGTTGTATTGGATTAAAGCCTTGGTTCTTGGTATTTAACTCTAACTTAAAGAAAAAGCTGATGTTTATTGGCTCAGTAGTAAATTAGAACAGATTTTATTAATCGCACGATTTGTGGTAAATTAAAACATTGTAAACATGTCAACTGGCAAGTTCTTCACTTGCATACGAATATGGAAGTTTTTCTTTTCGTAGTGTTTCCTGTGGAAGCTTTTCACAGTATTCCAAAGGTGTAGTTTGACCGGCTGAATGCAATCCTCGGATGCATATCTCCACCCAAAGTAGTTCAAGCCTTCGGTTTCCCCGTAAACACACAACCAGCAGAACGTAGAGCACATGACATGATTCCCAACCTTAACTCTTTGATAAAAAAAAATGTTTAATTATTAGCAGAGACCAACTAGTTTGTGTTCTATTGCAATCTGATTGCCTAAGCTACTCACTATCTATTTAACAATTAGACCCGCAGCCCGAATGGGCTGTCGAGTCAATAGCACACGAGGCGTAGCAGAGTGGTCTAATTGTTTTAGTATAAACTAACTAGTCGGAGAGTAGAAAATAATAGAAAGAAACATAACAATGAGGTTGAAAAAATGTTATTATTTCGTGAAAATACGTGCGGTTTTTCTATATATATAGATGGGTTGCATATGACGTCACGGCGGCCATGTTGGTGTACCTTTAAAGTGCCCCTACGATCAAATTTTTGACATATCAATATTTTGCATATTCATAAGGTAAAGTTGATATATTATTACCAATTCAAATTGTTTTTCGATACAACGACAGGAAGTCTTATTATTTATTTTTGAGCTCCGAATATTGAATCTAAACGTCCGCCATTACTAGAGCCGTTCCCTTTGTTCAGCTTTAAACAAAGGTTTATTCAGCAGAAGTGATGTCATACACTTAAAGTGCACCTAACCCCTTTTGCAATTTTTATACATATGAATCTTTGAAAGGTTTTGAGTACTTCTGCAAAGAAATTTTTGGCTTACAGAGAATGCTCTATGTTCTAGGCTTGTTTGAAATGGTGAAAATTTGACCTTTCCTGACCCATGACCGCGTAAGAAAAAGCCTGGGTCTTACGTCACCTCATTAATGCATTATTCTCCATGGCGCCTTTCTATCACAACAACATCGATATATAGAGAATATATACAGTCTGTGAGTTGATAGTAAAGAAAACAGTTATTTTAGGCAAAATGCTAAATATTTATCCAACTTATTGCAAAGTCGAATGAATTAGATGACGTAAGATCCAGAATCGACCCAGGCTTTTTCTTACGCGGTCATGGGTCAGGAAAGGTCAAATTTTCACCATTTCAAACAAGCCTAGAACATAGAGTATTATTTGTAAGCCAAAAATTTCTTCGCAGAAGTACTCAAAACCTTTCAAAGATTCATAGGTATAAAAATTGCAAAAGGGGTTAGGTGCACTTTAACGCTCGCCTGCAAAACACAACGCCTGGAGGCATATTTCTACTAAAAACGTCTTCACGTACATAAGAAGAAAGTTATTTATCTTTGCGAGGTTGGCTACCTTTTTATGCACACTATTTCGCGCCATGAGGTTGTCGTGTTAAGTGTATGACATCACTTCCGCTGAATACTGAGAACGGCTTCCAGTAATGGCGGACATGATTTTACCGGTAAACTCTCATAAATATTATGGTTTAACATGCCCATTTGTGAAGATTTTTTACTATTTCGGATATTTCTAATAGTGATTGACCTATTGACACTGAAAAAGTGACAAATCGAAATGGTAAATTTTCGTCGTAGTGGCACTTTAACAATAGATTCTTCGTTAGCTTCTTTTGTTAGGTACACCAACATGGCCGCCATGCCCTTTGTCATTTGAATCTCTGGGGATTGAGTGCAACCCATCTTTATCATGGGCTATCACAAATACACCTATAGTAGGGTAGCCAACCAGAATGCAGGATTTGTAATAGTCCACCAGTTTGTTTATACTAATTAACAATTAGACCCGCAGCCCGAATGGGCTACGAGTCAATAGCCCATGAGGCGCAGCCGAATGGGCTATTTAACTCGTAGCCCATGAGGGCGAGAGGTCTAATTGTTTTAGTATAAACTAACTAGTCGGACAGTAGAAAATAATAGAAAGAAACAAATCGAAGTTGAAAACATTGAATTGTTTCGTGAAAATGCGTGCGGGTTTTCTCCACCATGGGCTATCACAAATAGACCTATAGTAGCGTAGCCAATCAGAATGCAGGATTCGTAATAGTCCACTAGTTGGTTTATACTAATGAGCGATAGACAGCGAGTAGCGAAAAAGACGGTTTTAAAAACACGGTGGCCAATTCGCTTTGTTCGAAATCAATCCTAGTCTAGTATACTGATTCTATTCTAGGTATTCTAGTCTAGAAAGTCTAGCTAGTCTAGTATACTGATTCTATTCTATTCTAGGTATTCTAGTCTAGAAAGTCTAGCCTAGCTAGTCTAGTATACTGATTCTATTCTATTCTATTCTATTCTAGGTATTCTTGTCTAGAAAGTCTAGCTTGTTTAGTATACTGATTCTATTCTAGGTATTCTAGCCTAGAAAGTCTAGCTAGTCTAGTATACTGATTCTATTCTATTCTAGGTATTCTTGTCTAGAAAGTCTAGCTTGTTTAGTATACTGATTCTATTCTAGGTATTCTAGCCTAGAAAGTCTAGCTAGTCTAGTATACTGATTCTATTGTATTCTAGGTATTATTGTCTAGAAAGTCTAGCTAGTCTAGTTATTCTATTCGAATCTAGCCTATTGATTCTGTCATAATCTAGGTATTCTAGTCTATAAATTATATTATTTTCTAGTCTAGTTTAGTCTATTACTCTTTTGCTACCCTTAGTTTCCCATCCTCCTCCCCCACCTCCTCCCCCTCTATATTGCTACTACCCCTACCCCTAACCTTTACATTTACATGATGCCTAACCCTAAACCAACCCCAAACCTAACCCCAACCCCAACTCCAAACCTAACCCCAACCCCAACCCTAGCCTAAAACTAAGCCTAACATTGACTCATTTGATTCATAAACAAGGTTTCTCCCCCCAGTTTGAAACCCCTCGCACAATCGAACTTACGAAGGGCAAATCTGGCTAGCTACTGGGAACTAATGTCCATTCTACGCATCTATCGTAGCCAAATAGAAAGTTAACCCGTCTACAGTTGATTGCCCAACGGAAAGGTATGACGGCATTTTCATGACGTGTGAAGTCTCTCAACAACAAACCATGGTCACTAGCAAGTCGCTTCAGTGACGGTAGGTTAGCTGTATTCGTAGGTGTGTCATCAGCAGCCAGTAGTGATGCTCGTATAAAGCGGGTAAACATTTCTGTAAGGTCGCAGTACTCAACGAATCCAGTTTCGCCTTCTGAATAAACAGTTGTTGGGTTCTTGGTGTCTTGAAGATCCTTCTTTCTGTACCAATCGAGATCGCCGCCCAAGCCTTTCATAAAAAAATCAAAAATGTGTTCCACCTGAAAATAGTGGTCGAGCCAGGTTTTTGACTCTGTGAGGATGACAGCTGAAGAGTTGTTAGGATTCAGTAGAGGTTTCGCCAGGTCTAAAAGTGTTGGTAGTGTCACGTAGTCCAACAGATTGGATGTCATGATCCTGTCGAACTTTATTCCTTCTGAAAGATGCCTCGGTATCTCTCGGCAGTCACAAAGCAACACGTTCATCTTGATGGTGTCACCCTGCATCCTCTCAGCACATCGTCGCACCACCTGTGTGACGTAGTTGTTGTACATCTCCTGCAGTGAATGTAATCCAGGGAAGGCCCTACGTACTGACTTGTAATCCCAACCGGCAAATGGTATCAGATCCGGTGGGACGGCATACCTATAATCACCCTTATTTCTTTCTAAGAGGTGATTAGACCCTGTGAGAGTGACGTTTTCTTTCTGTAGGTCCTTTCTTGATTTCGTCTCCGATGGAAGCAGAATTCCGGTATCAAACCAATCCGTTGCCGATTTCTTGTGATTCTCCGGGATTTCGTTAAGATATGAAATAGTGTGTTGGATGACAGGATCCTTAATTGCTGTAGCGTGAACAACTATTTCATTCCGTTGTTGTGCAAGTCCAAGACATCTATTCATCATCGTCAGCCATTTATTCCAGACAGACTTCAGCTCTTTAAACATGACATCATCGATCTGCATGACGCCATGCGTAATGACCTCGAGATTTGATATTCTCGTTAGATCATGCAATGAGGCGACCAGAAATTCAAAGTGTTCCTGGTTGAGGTACAGCGAATACCAGATTTGAGTGATGGCTTCTGCTCTACTGACTCCACCTGCAAATTGAAATTCATTAAAAGCTGTGGATAATTTTACGAAATACCTCGCATGAAATCTCCTTTAAAGTGCGGCCCTACGTCCAATTTATTTAAATCCTCATAATGTTTAGAGTAATTGTGTGGAAAAAGTTTTGTTTTTGCGTGAATCCTTGATTGTCTACGACCTGTTCAAGTTGATTAAAAAAGGCGAAAAGCGACCCGGCTCTTTTCACGACCGAGCGGCAGTAAACAGAAGCATGGGTCTAGTACATCGTGCATTGTGTGTGACGTAAGATCAGGAACCATAACAATAGAAACTACAACAAGTGCAAGTGAACAATGGTTGTTTGCCTCATCTCTTACGTCACAATACCAAGACCCCAAACTACGCGGTCGTGAAACAAAATTCCCGGGACTTTAATCACGATTTAAAAATCAAGGATTGCACCGACTTAATTCGTTCTTTTTCATTCGTCCTCAGTTTTCATATAGCATTTGAAAATAAATAAAACTACAATGGGGTTAGGGTCACTTGTTTAAAACCAGATTTGAGTGATGGCTTCTGCGCTACTGACTCCATCTGGAAGTGAAGATTGTGCCAGACATAAAATTGCATTAAAAATATAAAGAAGTTGACCAAATCGCGGCCATGGAAACCCTGAGAAAGTTTGCATAAACAAATTCACAGTAGTTAACTCCGGACACTTAAAACTGAAGAACGTCTGTGTTCCCCCACATACTCGACTACAAACTTAAAACTTTAGCACAAGCTAATAATTTCCGAGAAATAAAATAAGGCCAATGACTATAACTGATGTAATGGTTGCCGAGCTATGTTACGAGCTGGAGTTCGCCTCTTTCTCCATCTCCACCAAGAAATGTTAGTCGATGGTTTCCTAAACAATATAAAACTTGAGCTTGACTATATCACTTGAGTACGGCTATTTTCAAAACAGCAATATCAAGTCTATATAAAGACCCTAGTGTTTTTACCCTCACTCTCTCCCTCGCTCTCTCCCTCATTCTCTCCCTCACTCTCTCTAGTGAAGTCTATAATGTAGACCCTAGTGTTTTTACCCTCACTCTCTAGGCCCTAGTGTATATAGACCCTAGTATTTTTACCCTCTCTCTCTAGGCCCTAGTGTATATACACCCTAGTGTTTTACCCTCACTCTCTAGCCCCTAGTGTATATAGACCCTAGTGTTTTTACCCTCACTTTCTAGGCCCCAGTGTATATAGACCCTAGTGTTTTTACCCTCACTCTCTAGATCCTAGTGTATATAGACCCTAGTGTATATAGACCCTAGTGTTTTTACCCTCACTCTCTAGGCCTTAGTGTATATAGACCCTAGTATTTTTACCGGGTATAAAGCATCATGCACCTGACTGATTTGCTTCATCTGATTGGACAAAATGCAAAATAAAGGTAAAGTGAAAGCATTTCAAAGCAGAGGAAATTGGCATAGGATTTGACGCTCTCAAGCTTCATTGGACTTATTCTAGGCAGGAGCCCATTACCAGGAGAGTTCCTATGTCATGGGCTGGGCCCCCAGCACAGGAGTAGATGTGGCTATATTAAGAATTGCTGGTTTTCACTTGACGTCATAGCCGCCATGTTGGTGCCCTTAAACAATAGATTCCTCGTTAGCTTCTTTTGTTGGGGCACCAACATGGCCGCCATGCCCTTTGTCATTTGAATCTCTGGGGATTGAGTGGAAACCAGCAATTCGAATTCCCGCGTTGAAAGTGAGAAGAATGATAATGAATAATAATGAGAAGTGACATTAGCTATCTGATTGGCTAAGACAACATGGCCTTTGTTTATTTCGCGCGAAATGCAATTCTAAATATAGCCACTTCTACTCCTGTGCTGGGAACAGACCCAATGGGGAAGATGGACGCTCCTGGTAATGGGCTCCTGTTCTAGGTTAACTTCTGAAAGATTTTCGAATGAAATTAAAACTTTTAAGAACTCTTTGCAAGACGTTTCAATGAAATTTAAAACCTTAAGCTTTCACTCTCAACTGGGCGCTTGATCACAAGGTCACGCTCGCTTGCAGTCACGGGCTTTCGGTTCACGTGACTGCAAGGTGTTGTCCCAAATGCTGTCTCTGAAAGATTATCTGAAAACAGAAAGTATATAGTAATATTTCTAACTGAATTTTGAGTGAGATTTGTTTTTGTTTCTCTGGAGGTTTTGGCTTTAAAGACCCTGTGCTTTGCGCGCGCAAATCATTTTCGTAGGCTACGAAAATCAGAAAGATCGTCGTTGTTGTTATGTGACTCTCGAATCTTTCGAAATCCATCCCTAGTTTGGGCCATCGTGTAATTATTCATAGGTATATATGCTTAACTGACTTTCTTTTATCTTAACTTTTGTATATATACTTTTTTTAATGAAACTTTAGTTCGAATATTTCTTCGAATCCCGGTCTAGAGTAGCGAGTAGAGGAATGCCGAAGAAAGGACCGAGACAGCGAGGCGAAGCGACTCGACAAATAATCCTTCAGCAGTCCACATTTTACTTTCCCTAGGTCTACAAGAGAACAGTACACTTGTGGTTCAAAAGGACTACTACGTGAGTTTCCCGGGGATTTGCTGCACTAAGGGACCGGCAGGCTTCGTTGGAAATACAAAGCACAAAGCAACCACTTCTGGCATCAAGATCATTCGTAATTATAATTTCGCATGGCTAAGCTCCACTGAGGTGTTACGACTTATCTGTATCTGTATATATTTTGCATTTTTATTAGCAGAGAAAGCAATGTCCTTAAGTTTTTTTTTCATCCTACAGTACGTCCAGAAAGTCTTGCTACCAAAACTACGATCGCGGGTCAAACTCCAATCTGCCGAGTTCAGCTGTTACTTCGCTGTGAGTTTGAGTCGAGTGCGAGTACGACATTTCATTTTGCACTCAAAATATATCATTCGCAAGGAAAGTAGAGATCTTCAAATACAGCTAAGCAATACTGGAGACATGAAAACAAGGTAGCAAGAGTATGTGTTTGCTTGTATAGTTGTAAAAAGTCGCACTCGTAAACCGAATTAGAATCTAAAGACAGAACAATACTGGCTTCCTGCCAAGTACTGTTAAAATCATATTCGAAGCATCCGGGGAAAATTCGTGGGCTCGATTGGGTTTTGAATCCGGTAGAAATTATGAAATTCGTCATCCAAAGTGTATGTGTACTTCTTTTATGAAACTTATAAACAATCGAGAGCATTTTAGTTTGCCTAAAAGCTGGCCTTTAATATATGCGGCCGTTGATATACAAACTAATCATAACATTGGCGCAAAGCACCATGGGCTCGGACACAGGGTCTTTAAGTAATTTGGCTGAATAATTTTTAAATTACTAAAATCTTGATTCACGTCCCAATGTTAACGCGTACGAAACATTAATATATAGAGGATATTACATGGCCGTGCGGAGATACGGATTTTATCTTCGAGTGTTGATGAAATATCTTACGAGTGAGCGCAGCGAACGAGTAAGGTATTTCAGCAACACGAGAAGATAAAATTCGTATTTCCGAGCGGCCGTGTTTCAATCTCTTACTAAAAAGGCTAGAAATCTTTGAAAGCCAGTCATATTTTCAAAAGTGATATCTTCACGTGTGAAGATATCATTTATATCTTCACGTGTGAAAATATCACTTTTTAGAAAGAAATATACACTTGTATTTCATCGATAACAAGAGCCCATCTGGGCTTTCACTCGGGCCACATGAGATTGAAGATGAAATACACTTTCATTTGAAATCCTCTTAGTATCAAGTCGTGCTTTAATTCGCCAGTGAGAACGTCAAAAAAACAGACTGGTCTATTAATCGCTTTTATGGCATGACTATGAGAACGCAGGATTCGAACAACAGAATACTGGCAATTCAAGTGTATAAATGCAATACAATGACATATTCAGACTTTGAATTGGATTGAAAATAGATCAAAAACTCGGGGAAATGTCCGGCTAAAACTGTATGAATAAATGTGAAATGAAACATAAATTTCATAGCAAGAAAAACAATTGTAATTCCTATAAATGAGAAAGCTCTTCTATTAAGCCGCTTCTCATATACACAGACTGTTTCACAAAAAACATTTGCGCTTATCGACACAAGAATTCAGTTGACCTTTCAAATAATTTATTCTGAGGTACGCATACTCTAAATCAGATGTTAAATAAAGCGATAATTAGAAGGAAAAGTACATTAACAGACAAACTGAGAGGAAATTTATTCAAATCAAAAAGAGTTTACTTACAGTACTTACGTAACTGAACTTTCGTTTTGGATCTTTTGGTAGTGCACCCACCTTCGTGCACATATGCACTGAATCGGAATGAAAGTCGAAGCCTACCTCGAACTTAACTTTCAGCTAACCTGTTTCCTTTCATTCCACAATGAATAATAATCTCATAAAGTAAGCCCGTAGCTTTCAATAAATTTGCCAGTGTCTGAATGAAACAGCTAGATCTTTTCCAATTTCTCTCACGAGTCACGGCAGAAGGCAGTCTCAAGCTACAAAACTTGAATTTTGATCCTCTTCACAGTAACGTAATTTAACGTCTCAGATATTATATATATGCCCTATTTCAGCTAGCGCTGCTTGGCTCAATTGAGGGTTTCTGCCGTCAAAGTTCATTTTTTGTTTCAGTTTTCCCCATATTAGCCGACATGTATAATGTCTCGAGCTCTCAATCCAGTAGAAAGACTCTTATTCTGTCGTAAAACATGCCTTAGCTGTACAAGACCGCCCACGATGGAATAGATTTCTGACAATGACTCGTTGAAAGTGATATCTCCTTGTCTCGCCTTGTCTGAGAGCTTTGAACTTTCTTATCTGAGCGCGCCTGACGAGATCTAACCTTTGATTATAATTCGATACCCGTTGATATCCAAACGTGTTTGGATATTGTATTTCGCTTACGTTTCTAAATGTACATTGGATCTGTCCAAACAGCGCTGATCGAATGTATTACGGCTCCTGGTTGTTCATGTATTTTTATGGTCAACAAGAGCGCCAGTTGAAATATCCTGAGCCTGTTGGAAGGCTTTCGCCCTCGCGGGTCGACCATTTTGATTTACTGTATTCACTTATGTAAATACATTTAACCTGGCGATTGTTGCGTGACCAGCACAGTGCAATCTGATTGGTTTGAATTTGACCTTTAACGCATGCGCAGAAGCCGTCTGACACCAATTAAAAGAAAAAATAATAACGACTTGCATTTTAAGACTCGGCGCTGCCACAGGCAGCCCGAGTAATTATATATTAAATATTGCTATAGTGCTGTTTGTTTTCATTTTGATGATTTAATATCAAGCTATAACTAAGAAGCTTGCAAATCTCTCAGGCAACTAACCTTTGCACATCATGTACAAGAGAAGAACAGTTCTTGCCAGTCCACATGCGCAGATATCATTTAGCACGAAAGTCACCCTTCCTTCGTAGTTGTCTGGTAGAGACGCTATGGACAGACAGACACTCCGCGGGTCTCCCACACCACACAGCAGAACGTTCAAGTCACTTGAATATCTCTCTCCTTCGTTCATTTGTAGATTGATGAGATCACTAGCTGGAGTATTACCAAAGTAATACACGGCTCTTGATCCTTTCGCGTCCTTCAATATTACGAAACGAGCCTTAATCTGTTTCACTAACTCAACTGTTCTCCGAGATACTTCTTTACACTGCGCTTTGTGAATACTCCAGTTTCGTTTTTGACATTCCGGCCCACAGAACCAAGCCTGTAGACAGTTAGAACACTGCTTCGTGTCGCTTGTTTCCTTTCCACAACCTTTACATTGATTTCTAATGGCGGCGGCATCGCAATCGACCTGGTGTCGAACCTTGTCGTCACTTAAGCACTTTTTGCTGCAGTAGTTGGCCATTCTACAGCGAGTACACGTAATGTTTTCACTCTCAACAACATCACAACGCCAACACTGGTGTTTGGACAACATGACAATCTGATTGTTGGTAGGGTATTTCTGATCCCCGAGAATGTCAAATGACAGCGTGTCGGAAACTGACAAAACGAATTCTAGTTCCACTTCAAGGCAGCGCTGGAAATTGTGAACTAGAAACTCAGTTTCTACTACGGTATGTATTCTTGGAATTGATGAATAAATTAATATAGGTCCGGTTACTTGTCGGGGCCGGTACTGGGGTCAAACTTTATCTAAATAGATTTTATTGGAACATTTATAATGTATGGTAAATCGAGCATGATACCGGTACAGATTGAATGGTCCCGTTGGTACAACCTGACCAGAAACACCTGCACGAGAGAAATGCGGCGAAACATTTGCCATCTCAAACGAAAGTGAATGATGCGTATTGTGTATAGGCTCTATTTCCATCCGTCCAGTCACGATCCTGCTCCCGGGGCGAGGAACGCCGGCTCACCCAAGCGGCTGATAATCGAGCCTATATTGTGTATTGAGAGCTTCTTTTATGGATTTAAAGAAGTGCAAAATACATGATCAATTCTCTATACTCTGCTTCAAAATCTCTTTTAGTAAACTCGATGACCACCTATACAATTACAATTTAAGAAGCTATGAGACTAATTTAGCACTTGCAAAACCCAATATGTATTTTCTGAAACGAACTTGTAAGGATCGCGCGCGCGAATGTATAGTGGTATCACAACGGGGCCTGACACGCGATGAATTCATAATTTATTCATCAATTCCAAGATATCGCAAAACGGAAGCGCGATTTCTTGGAATTGATATATGCACACACACTGATTTCGCTGCCTTGGAGTAGAAATTCGATTTATTTCCGACACGCTGTCATTTGACATTCTCAGCGATCCGAAAATCGACTAAGCTAAGCAAAATGCCGGTAAATACTTCATGGTAGTGTTCCGTTCCATATAGTCTCCCTGCATAATACTGTAATGATTATGCAGGGAGACTATATATGGAACGGAATACTACCATGAAGTATATACCCAAACGCCATCGGAGAGTCCCGATGTACACAGAAAAAAACGAAGTACACAATAGAGTTTGTATGTGTTGATTTCTTATCGACCATAAAACGAATAAATTAGCTCGGAGCACTAACCCTAATAACGTTCTGCGCTTGCGCGAATCCACGAGTGAAAAAGGACTTATAAACTGATTACTTTAGTGATTTCTCCCTTAAATTTTCCCTGTAGCCCGGATCCAGTAACAGCACAACCTGAAAGCCGAACCAGGGAAAATACCCTGGCTCAAAAAAGATAAGACCTCTGCTAGCTAAGCTTGCATTAGCAGGCCACTTCCAAGCGAATTGTCAGTTAGCTTTTAGCGTATTCATCCAGCTTTCAACTCGGTTGCCAGTGGCTCTATTTCCTCTAAATCATCTACATCCGGCAATAAATGTAAACAGAAAGACACTATTACTATTATATATTCAGAAGAATCTGATGCAGATTCTCGGTCGTTATATTGACTAAACTACAACAAAGTTTGCAGTCATTACAAGAAGAAATGTATGGGTTCGAAGCAACTTAAGAACGATGTGTTGAGTGTTTGACGTCACTTACGCTCAAAAATGACTAGGCGTTCCTCGCCCATGGAAACGGGTTCGCCCTGTAAACCACTTCTTTTATTACCACGCCTTCCTTTTTCTTTCTTCTTTTCCGGCCTTTTTGTTTGTTCAAGTCACGCTCCATGATCACTCCTTTCAAGCCATCTTTCCACCTCCAACTCCTAAATCACTCCCTTTTCTACTGTCTGCATCTCAGAAAACGTCACGATCCCATAGACTCTTTCTCCTATTGAATTCTACATTTTACGATTTTCACGCCATCCCTTGTGCGCAAATGATGCAACCAGCCCGCGTACATAGGTAACGGGTCACCGTCGGCCGTAAGAAAACGCACGTGCAAAACAAACATCAACACGCGAGGCACGCTGTAAATACCATGACGCCACACATTTTCCACAGCGTTCTAATAATATTTCATGCCTTTTTCATATCGAATGTCGTGCAAGTACGACTCCACGTGTCGGCAATTCCGCATCGGCAACCCGTACAATAAATCCCAAATCTCTCGAAACAAAACTTTGCATATGCAATCAAAGTAATACAAATCCAGATAAGCCAAATCCAGATAAGCCAAATCACTCTTGTTCTTATTCTTCAAATAACGATAGCCGAATCCATTGTTCTGCGGCATTGAGCCTCACTCACATAGGATTCTCGTGTGTTGTAGAATATAGATACACTGGGCGATAGGATGAATATTATGACAAAGTTGCTGAAAGTGCTTGTTTTATTCCATTTTAATGATCAGGAAATCATTTTCCAACCAATAGGAATTGCCGAACACAAAAGCTACGAAATTGGCACATTTGATAAGGTTCCTCACACGATTTTCTTTATAAACGACATATGGAACCACCATGAAAATCATTTCGTCAAACTTTAATAAAATCAGAGAAAATGATACGTATCGTTTACTTTTTCGACGATTTGTGTTTAAACAAATTAAATCAAGAGTTTTAACAATTAATACCTCACTTTAACACAAAAACAAACACCTGGATCTCCTCGCATCCATCCCACGTGGCACTCTCCTCATCCCTTTCATAACAAATTTCACACCACTGTCGGACTACCCTTTGTCTTACCCGAAACCCTACATGTCACCACCACACCACACACCCCCTCCACGTGGCCGTCGCCAGAGCGCGTCGGTCTCGACCACGCCACCATACACCATATAACCCCATGACCTTTCCCTTTGTTCTCCCTCACCACCGTCAGACCACCCATTGTCTTATCCCAACCCTCAACACACAGCCTCCCTCATCATCCACACCGTACCTGTCAAAAATCCTTTGTTCACCCATCGAACTCCTTAAAGTGGCTACGAAACGAAATTTTGGTCACTGATTTCAGTTGAAAATCTCTTCGATATGAGGAAGGATGGCGTTTTCTCTTTCACTATATCATCTCGTTGCAGAGCTATTCAGGTATTTCGACTATGCAAATTAGAGGATTTATGTCATTAGTTGTGCACAGCAGGAGACCCGTTTATAAAGCTGATGATATCTCTGTAAAAATAGGGTACAAACTATTGAAACTTTGCACATGCGTAGTACAAAGCAATACACACAGCATTTTGCAAATGTTGCCATGGAAACACTCTTGGCTCCAGACTCCTTGAATGATGAAAAGAAATTCCCGGATTTCTCCTTTGGTAAACACAATTTTATTGCTGTGGGTGCAGCAGAGGTTTTGCCACAATGTAGGCATTGTGTGTAAGTGCCTTAGAGTAAATTATTTTGTGTAACATAGACAGAATCTGCAATTTTATGTTCAAGGTGAAAGGAACCTGGATCCAATAGTGTTTCCATGACAACCTCATAGTTTGCCTATTGATGTGTATTTTCCTTATTACTGTACATGTGCAAAGTTTCAATTGTTTCTACCTATTATAAGCAGAGTTATTCTTCATTTTGTGATTTGTCTTGAGGCCTTGCACAACTAAGACGTCATAAATCATCTAATTTCCATATTCGAAGAACCTGAATATCACCGTAACGAGATGAGATAGTGAAAAACAGAAAACGCTATCCTTCCTCAGTTCGAAAGGATTTTCAACTGAAATCTTAATTTTAATGACGAAAATTTTATTTCATAGGCACTTTAAACTGATTTTCATTGAGGCCGTGTTTTACAATATAAGAAAAATAGAATAATATTAATTTAAATATCTTACAATTACGTGAAGTTAAGAATCTTAAATCTATTACAATATGTTAAAATTGACAATAGCTACATTCATGAAAATAGTATAACAATGGGTTATTAAGGAGAGTGGTAGCCTTGATCTGATTCTTAAAGGAGACAAGGGACGCTGTTTGTTGGAAGAGATTTGGCTCATAAAAATGGAATGAAACGAAGACTTTGTGCTACTTTTATTTCAAAATATTCATCAGTACCTATCACCCAGTGTTTCGGTAATCTAAAACACAGAAGAATCCCATGTGATGGAGGCTCAATGCCGCAGCACAATGGATTTCATCAAAGAGTAAATTTGAGGGGAAAATAATAAATTAGATCTCCTGAGCAAATATTAATTTTCAAAATTCAACAATATTAGCGTATTATCATTATTCTCGTATTTCCTTTCTTTTGATTTTTCTTTACCTCGCCATCTAACTTGCCTTGGAATTGCTTTTTTCTCTATAATTCATACTGACTATAAATATTTTGTAATATATAATTT
The DNA here is from genome assembly GCA_030867875.1 of Actinernus sp. WN-2022. Lineage (NCBI taxonomy): Eukaryota > Metazoa > Cnidaria > Anthozoa > Actiniaria > Actinernidae > Actinernus > Actinernus sp. WN-2022. The sequence continues at coordinate 10,660,005 of JAOWCC010001751.1, forward strand.
TGGTGGCCAAGCTTAGTTTAGTTCTTATAGTTATACTAGGCCACCCAGTACCCTATCCAAGTCATATTATCTCTTTTTCCTATCTTGTATTATCTTTACTACCCTGGATCGCTTCGCTCCTCGATGGCGGCGCTTCGCGCCTTTCGCGTTAGAGAGAGGGCAGTAGAACCTCTGGCATCCAGGGTATATCTTTACATGTTGGTACGAATAAAGTGTTGTTTGCTTGTTGTCATCGTACATTTAGTGCAGATCATTACTTATGTAAGTCCTGATGGGGTGTCGTGCTGGAACGCTTGGGCCATTGTTCACGTTATATATTTAAAAAAACGAGAGCTAGTGTTTTACCAGGGGATCCAAACAGAAAGATGAAAGCACGAGGCCGCTTCGGCCGTCTTCTCCTTCACTTCTCCATGTAAATCTTGTAGCTTAATTAGGTCCATCACATGCATGAATCTTGATACCCAAAGAGAGCACAGATGAACATCAGTAGTGATTTGGATCACATATCCAAATCACTAGTGATGTTCATCTAGTGTTTCATTGGGTATCAAGATTAATGCATGTCAGTCCTCTTATTGACTAAAACGCTCATTAATTATTCATGATTTGAGAAAAACATTTTCCACATGGATGAGATATGAATAAGGTGCTGTTAAATGTTTTGTGTTAGTACTTCCGGTATTAGCTATTTCCGGTAGAGCGCGCTATGCATTATGGGACCCTTTTTGGCCATGTGCTTGGTCTTCGTGTAGAGAACCGCCATTTTTTGTTGTTAATGTTATATTCGGGTGATTTTGCATCAAAACTGTTAGAATCCGACAGGTATAGAGTACATCCTGTTTGGAAATTATTAAAGATCCATCTAGGGTGCTCTATATGACCAATATAGTTTGCATATAATTGTTTTATTCTTCGTTAGGCTACGACGGTAGAGGAGCTATCAATCGCAGAAAATGAAGAATTAGAAGTTTTAGAGAGGGATGGTAAAGGTTGGTGCAAGGTGAGCATTGTTTGGAGAGACTTTTGCACTAATTGAACAGGTGTTTTGGGAACTGAAGCCTCTTCACACAAGAACTAGCTTATCTACAGAAAATTATTATTGTTGAAATTATCTAGCATAGGAAAGGATCAGGTAAGACCTGTATACTAACTGAACTAGGCTGAATTTCAGCTGTCTTTGGTTGGTTCCTCCCGAGAGAGACGTCTGAATTAATTTGACGATAATGCCGTCAAAGCGGATTACAATTTTAATTTATGCAAATAAAACTGCCACGGCGACTGTAAAGAGTTCGTTGGGTCACGAAAACAAAGCCTTGAGAAATTATTTGATATTATGTCAAAATTAAGACTCTACCTATCTGCAGTCCATTTGCTTCTCAAGTGCCTCTTAAATGTATGCTGTGAAAACCTTTTTGAAGCAACAAATCGTTATAACATTTGAGGCAATTAAACAGTGATCTTCGTCTTCCGTTTACTAGTAAAGTCTCTCGATCTGCTGTTCGGTTCGAGACATGGATAGATTACCTTTGTAAATTTGTAAATAATGTAGCAGAAAAGAAGAAAATCATGGAAGGATATATGGAGAATTTACAAAGACGGAAGTACGAAGACTCTTTTACGGGAAAGAACAGTTCCTTGAAGAGAGTAGCGACAGTTTTACCACTGCGAGTGTGAATGAATAATAGATTATCAACAACCCCGAGGACGCGACTGGCGACGTGAAAAAAGCGTACATGTTTACAGGACAGTCGGCCGGTTATTTTGCAGGACACTTTCAATCCATTTCCAGTAAGTTGTTTTCCTTACGAATTTAAGGTCTTTGCCAAATACAAGCACTCCATTGAAACTCATCAACGATCAACCATCAAAAAATCAAAAAATCAAAAAATCTTGCCGTCTTCTCTGATGAGTTACTTATGATAATTATGCGAAATTATAAAATATGAACCAATCAAAGAGCACTACCAAGTTTTCTGGTAGTGACGTCACTGGGCGGCATTATCGGCTATTGAATTCAGACGTCTCTCTCGGGAGGAACGAACCAGAGGAGACGGCTGAAATCCAGGCTGTAACTGAACATGAGGAGTTAACATGGAAAAATCTCGAGAAATCACTAACCAGAGAAGAGTCACCTTTTACTGACAATTTCAAGAACATAACTGGTGCTCTCTTCTCATGCTCGGTGATCGAGCAGTGTTTGGCCTGGTTGCGATGGTTGACATAAAAAGAACACTGGTTCTTCAAGCATCCTTTCGGCTCTGCTTTATATATTAGATTTTGAAAAGTGACTGATTTTTTTAAGCGGCCACTCTTTTTACTTGGGCTTCCTGTGGCAAGCCCGAGTCCTAACAAGCTGTTCTTGCACCCATCCCTTCAAATTATTTATTTGTGTTACACAGGTTCTGTTGTTGTGAAACTGCAAAATGTAAACAAACTGTTTTCATATGGCTCTGTTTTCTTTGTTCTTTTCGGGTGGATATATTTCTTAACACCTTAATCCCGATTTCTTAATCGTGCAACATATTCCCTTCGCACTTTCGTAGTACTAAATTTTAGGGTAGTATAATCACATGCTGTCGCAATCCGTAAGAGAATCAAGGGTACAGAATGAAAAAAACTATGAAGATTGACGATTTATCTGGCAACAACAACTAACTCATCCGGTGGTTTCTCATGGCGGCTTTGGAGAAAAAAAATCTCAATTGGCCCAAAATATCCTGCAATTGACGTAACGATGGCAATGTAAAAAATACCTTCTAAGGGAGCTGATTGATTGGCGGCGAAATATCTCGACTTGGAAACTAAACACTTGCGAAACATGACTCGGGCGTCCAAAGGTCTGGCCCGAGTAATAAATAATGACTAAGCAAGTAACGATTAATCCAAGTAAATAGAATACAAATAATGGTTGTAATGAGAAAGTGATGAGGTTTTCAAAAAGTGGGCTGGGTCTTATAGTAGTGCTTGATTTTGCTTTTATTAAAGCTGCATCAGAACTAGTTTTGGCCGTGATTGGATGCATATGTGTTTGAGGTTATACTTATAAGCATTTCTCCCTGTTCTAGGGTCGAAACAAGACTGGACAGACTGGGTTCTTTCCAGAAACCTACATCGAGCTGCGAACTAAAGACCGGGCGTCTTCAGTGTCGACACACAGTAGTTCCGGCCATAGTGGGTCTTATACTGAGGGTAGTGTGGGAGGATCACCTGTGATTAAATCAGACTCTCGTCAGGATATAGCTTACTGTAAGTCTGTATGGCTAGCAGTAGTAAAGGAAACTTCCTCTGAAGAACAATGTTTGCTCTCAAATGTTTCTTATGGATATCCTGTTCGAGTTGCTGATTGTTTATAGTTACCACAACGTGTTTCTGTAGAGTAAAATACACCGTAAGACTCATTGCTAAGGAAGAATCATTCTTAGTCATTCTTGAATTTCACGGCTTGTAAAATCATAATTTTTTTCTCCCGACTTTTCAAACTTCGGAAACATGTCTTTAAATTGCTAAATATTAGAAGTATGCAAAAACATATTTCGCTTCATATGCACTTTGAATATATAAACTATGTACATCTACGGCAAAGAAATGTTTTATATACATGTGATGAGTAACAAATAGATGACATCTCTTATAGATGCACATATGACGTCACAACGTCTAGTTGCGTGACTGTTCTCGTCACGTTTTGACGTCGTTTGTGCATCTATAAGAAGAGACCCAGGGCAAATTGTTAATGACATATATTTGTTTTTTATAATAATTAACGAACTTTCCCAATAAAACAGAGCGCGCGCGACCTTTTGACGTCATCTGTGTATTTGTACTCTAATAGAACATGGTTATCGACCAATCAGAGCGCCTTGTTTATTGTATGATCTGTTTTCTCGTCCTAGTATGTTTGGTAAAGGCTCTGTACGACTACGAGGCAATGAGTGAAGAGGAGATTTCCTTCAATGAAGGTGACATCATCCAAGTTACCAAAAAAGATGACAATGGTGTTGATGACGGCTTTTGGGAGGGACACATTAGTGGTCAGCATGGGGTGTTTCCTTGCCTTGTTGTCGAGGAAATAGGGGGGTCCTCTCCATCTAGCAGCACAGCAAATGAACCCAAGTCAACCCCGAACAATGAAGAGCAGCCCTACAATGATTTAGCACCAGCAAACACAAACACTACTTCCCAAAGAGCTGGAGAATATATAGAGCTACCGAAAGATTACGTCCCAGGAGCGTCACTCCAACCAACCCGCCGAGCCCCACCGCCACCAAAGGGTTCTCCTAAGCCCACAAAACGGAGGGACTCGGGTGGGAGTGCGAATATGGACCCTATGGATCGTCAGAGGGCACAGACTGAGAATGTAACGACAATGAGAAAGCCTGACGATGGGTCCTCCTATGCAAGGTCAGTTTCGTATGAGTATCCACCAGCCTCCAAACAGGACTACGAGAATATAAATGCGTTCCCTGGTGGTGCGTCGAACACAGCAGACTATGTTAATGCCTGTGAACTACCGAGGGCAGGTTCTAGCAATGGGTCCACTGCTAAGCCTCCAAAACCACCTCCACCTACAGCGAAGAGTAGAAGAGCGTATCAATCCAAATCTTACGTTTGAGTGTATGATAAAATAATTAGAATTAAGATCGGTAATATTAGTTATTGTTAATAGAATGCGGTATGCTCTATCGTGGTTTCCGAGGCTCTACGAAGAATAATAATGAGGAAAAATACGAAACGCGAAGAGAGAGAGAGAGAAGACAAACGAAGGGTCCCTGGCCAGGGCCATTGTGAACCTCACTTCCATGTCAGCAACCTCGCTTCTGTGTCTACATTTCCGAGCCAATAGAAATCGTCGTTAAATCAAATGTCCACGGTCGCGTCTGAATATGAGTGTAAGAAGCCAATCGGAGATGAGATTCTCAATGGCAGAGGCCAGGGATCTTTCTTCTCTTCGGGTTTTTCCTTTCGGGCTCCCTCGTTCTCTTCTGAACAGGGCCTTGGGTTTCATGTAGGGTAAATTATACTCTGACTGGGTTGTAAATCAAAGTATGTTAGTCGTGGTGGACTATTTCTAATTAAGAGCAACTCTTTTAATAAGGAAGAGAAGAGTTTTTGGTGAGAAGTAGTCTAGAAGTACATTCTTCGAGAAACGTCAAATTTTGTTTAGGAATAATTTGTCTAAAATAATTACGGATTGCAAATGGACCATTCATAAGGAAATTGCAAGAGAAACGTAAGCATATTTTATCATGCCTTTGCCTCAAATTTAGAAGAAACTACTGGCGAGTTTAACGTTACTGTTTTTCATTTAGGAGAAGTAATCACGTCTTTAGAGTGCAGACAATTAATACGGGAAACGAGTTAAGATCTTAATCAAATATTTTCACGCGGCGATTGGTATTTCCTATGCACAAATGGCTGTCCTAATTTGCACATTGTCCAGAAAATTGGCGTACTTGGTGAAGTAAATACCACCATTTAGTAGGGTACGCCATACTAATATGGAGCAGTTTGATGGAATTGTCTTTGATTGCTATAGACTGCTAGCAAGTCCCTTCTATTCCTTCTATTCATTTTTTAGAATGACTAAACATGGTTCCAGATGGCTAGACATGGTACACGTAGTTGGCTGGGTCTGTAAGTAGGGTCTGTAAGTAGGGTCTGCCGACTCTTTTGTAAGTTTTGTACCAACCTCTTGACAGGGCCTTCTCGGTCAGATCCAAGATGGCGGCTACTCCGAGAGAAGACCCTGGTAAAGGCTGAATCACGTGACCAAAAATCTCCAGAAATCCTGGAGATTTTAATCACGTGATGTGGGCATCCAACATGGCGGCCAAGCTAAATATGGAAATGTTTAACACGTGCCTACAAACCCGCATAGGTATCCCAATCCGGAGTGAGCGAGATGCGATTAACGGTATTTCCACGCGGCGTACGATGTAATGAAAACAGGTCTACTAAACGGCTCGAAATGGAGTTTACTTTGATAAAAAAACAGTGGAAGGGTATTACAATGCTGCCAGGATGTATTTAAGCTAGAAGAGAATCATAAAAAGCCGTTCATTTTCCGTTAGCGTTGAAGCGAAGCGTCAAACGGCTTCTGACTTTCCCACTGATAAAACTTACCAGAAAACTACCCAGTAATACACTTCATCTATTGCTCTACCTACACAACGTGTTTTAAGGTTATTTAAAATCGTTTTATTGAGAAAATTTGAGAAAATTAAACTATATACGAATCATCTCCGTGGTCTCAGCCCATTTGGCCAATAAAAAGCATTGTTAGACAACCTTTAAGTCATAACCGAAGAGCCAATCACAATACGTCATAGTTCGGCTTTTACCAGGGTCTTCTCTCGGAGTAGCCGCCATCATGGATCTGACCGAGAAGACTCTGGTTACGACCGTGCTGTCAAAAGGATCATATCTTTGACAGCTCCGCCTCCTAATACTCCCAAGGGACGCGTGGGTCAGACTCTCAGTTTTCGCCAGTCGATTTATTTTTGAGCAGCAGTGCAGTAGCATTACTGAAACCGCTAAAAACTAGTTCAGAATAAAAGGAGACGACGCCGTATCTGTATTCTTTGGTTTACATGATTATTGCAGACTTGGAAAATCACCGTTTAAGAATATAACAACTGGAACGTGTCGTTCACATTTATGTGGCTGGACTGATGGGAAATTCAACGGTACAAAACTTACAAATACAGACCCAGCCAGCCAACTATGCGTACCATGTCCAGCCATCTGGAACCATTTTTAGCCATTCTAAAAAAAATTGAGGAATAGTAGGGACTTGCTGATTGCTACAGAGATCGTGATCATCATTTGTAAACTAGCTAGAAAAATCACTAAAACGACGCTACTCTACACTGGGCTCTAAGCTTAGTTCGATTGTGTAGCTGATACTGTATGGGGATATAACAGAAGTATCTATGTGACTTGAATGCTGTTTTTGGATTAGTAATGAATTAGTAATGAATTTTACAAAGAACAGTTAAACCAGTTTTTCTTATCCGTTTTTTTTTTATTATCCAGTGAGCAACTGAATAGACTCGAAAAGTGGCCAGAGCCTGGAATCTGAAGGCGATGTTTATTTCTCGTCTCTTTTTGATAACCACGACTACACTTTTCTAGTCACACAAAGGAGAGAATATTTTATATTCCATTCATTGTAACCATTGAAGACTTCCTTCCTCTGATTGTTGCTATGTTACCTTTGGCTGTGCAAATATTAAGACAGGCTGAAACGTTGCGCACATTGCCTGCACCTATGCAGGAATGCAATCACGTGGTTGCACTGGCCCGGCAAAAGAATCTAAATTCGTACGAGATCGGTAGTGTTATTAGCAAAACCATAGTTAATAGAGTGGAATGGTTAGGAAACCCGGCAAACTTCAAAAGGGCTAACAAAGGTGCTGCGATTTAGGTTGGAAGGGGTAAGACAAAAGATTGTGCACGATCATAGTTCATTAGCGTTCCCTGAACGACTGAACCCACACGTTTCTATTGGCTGATTGATTAGCATGTTGGAATTTCTATTGTGTTTTGTGCACGGTGGTGGTTGAAAAAAGCTAACAAAGACATATAACAAAGAAGGTCCCTGAGTTTCCTAACCATTCCACTCTATTAACTATGGCAAAACCTGTATCGATTGCCGATCTTTCTAAAACAGCGTTTGGATGTTTGTTTGTTATCCAGTAAACTCATTCCCATGGGATCACGAGCGCAATTCGTTGGTTATTGAAGTGATATATCAGCGCGTGACTGTTTCCAGTTAAAGCCTTTCCCATGGGATCACGAACGCAATTCGTTGGTTATTGAAGTGATATATCAGCGCGTGACTGTTTCCAGTTAAAGCCTTTCCCATGGGATCACGAGCGCAGTTCATTGGTTATTGAAGTGATATATCAGCGCGTGACTGTTTCCAGTTAAAGCCTTTCCCATGGGATCACGAGCGCAGTTCATTGGTTATTGAAGTGATATATCAGCGCGTGACTGTTTCCAGTTAAAGCCTTTCCCATGGGATCACGAACGCAGTTCATTGGTTATTGAAGTGATATATCAGCGCGTGACTGTTTCCAGTTAAAGCCTTTCCCATGGGATCACGAGCGCAGTTCATTGGTTATTGAAGTGATATATCAGCGCGTGACTGTTTCCAGTTAAAGCCTTTCCCATGGGATCACGAACGCAGTTCATTGGTTATTGAAGTGATATATCAGCGCGTGACTGTTTCCAGTAAAGCCTTTCCCATGGGATCACGAACGCAGTTCATTGGTTATTGAAGTGATATATCAGCGCGTGACTGTTTCCTGCAAAAGGGCCATTGTTGCGTGCAGTGTTTGCAGAAAAATGTTGCTGTGTGTATCAAGTGCACGTGCTGATATAGCACTTGAATAACCAATGAATTGTGCTCGTGATCCCTTGGGAAAGGCTTTACTGGAAACAGTCACCTGCTGATATAGCACTTAAATAACCAATGAATTGCGCTCGTGATCCCATGGAAAAGGCTTTACTGGATGGCAAACAATCTGCAAAAACGCAGTTTTAGAAAGATCGACACTCGATTGGAGGTGGAAAATAGCATTTAGAAACAGGTTTTGCTAATAACATTGTTTTGCCGCCCAGCACAACTACGTGATTGTATCACATTGCCGGCAGTACTGCGAGCAATATTGCAGCGTGTCTTCGCACCAACACACGTGGAATCAGGATGCTCGTGTTGTTGTCTCTTGGTTCGACGCCACATGCTTTATTCATTTTTGTTTACGATACAAAGGTCAAAATTCGTCGCAATTTTTAATATGAAATGAATGAATCAACGTACATTTGTTTCCTAAAACACAGTGAAAAGTCTGATAGATGGAGACAAACATTACGTGTAAGGCATGCGTACTGTGTGATGCGCAGTATTGGTATGGAACCCTTTCTTCCAGGTGAATCTTACAAAATGATTTTTGTGTGCAAGAAATTTGCTCTTTGTGTACATACGGTAGAAGGTGCGCGGTTGTCCCTCTGATACACTTTCGTTCCAAACACAGCGTATATGTTTAAAGCAGTCTGACATAGACCAGCTGGTATACGATTCCAGAAGTCATGTAGTATTTACGTCATAATGACGTCATCATTGGTAGACAGAAGAAACTTTTCGAACTTAATCGTCTTAATCGTCCCGTTTTGGGGTTCCATTGTGACATCGTTATCTCCCAAAAAGTGCATACTCTGTGTTGAAATTCTTCAACAAATTGTGTTTTTTTTACAACAAACTAAAAATCGGCAAGCGGCAGATGAGGGAAATTGTGGGGGAAAGTGATTATAGCGCGCGGTAAACGCAATCTACTGTGGTAATAATAATCAGCCAATCGGAAAACGAGTGCTAGAATAAATTGGGTCAAAGCTATTTTAGGTTTGAAGCAATAGAATTTGATATGAAAGTGAGGTAGTTTTGCCTAACTAGCCTCGCTTTCATGCTTGTCCCTGCATGTAACTCTTGTAAACATTACCAACTGCAGTAATCGAAGACTGTAAACTCAAGTTGCTTACAGCTTTGTGTCACGCGTGACCAGGAACAGACTTTCACAAAAGCCTTTTCCTATTGGAGGCTGGTACGGTTTGAAATCTACTAATTGTGATTAATAACTGAATGAATTTTAGAAGAGATTATGGAGAACATTTCTTAAGAAACGCAAACGGTAATAAGATAATTTGTGTAAATAAAAGTCTACTTTGATCACTTTTGTATCGTAGTTTAGTCATCTTGTGCCTTTAGAGCGGTTTTCAGTTCAGTGTAGTGAAACCAAACGCAAATTACCCACAGCCAGCCAATCATAGGAGCGAGTAATCACAAGTAACTCCTAAATGGCTTCCCTGTGAGCCAATGACAAACCAAAGCAAAGGTAAAACCAATTTGCGTTTGGTTTTACTTTGGATTCTGATTGGTTGGTTTACTTTCTCAGCCAATAGGAGAGCTTAGTAAACCAAAACACTTCCGACACTCAATTGAAATCCGCTCTATGAGTGAAGCGAGCTAAACATCTCTGAATTGTCTGGCAGCCGCCAAATGTCACGCGCATGCGCTTTTGATGAGCTCAGCGCGCGTGCCTCCCGTCAGTTTCCCGCTCAAATGAAAGAAAACAAAGGCAATCACCCTAATGTTAGGTACGTATGTGAAATGTTTCGCCAAAAACAACAACTACTTTAAAGCTTAGCCTGAGACTTTAACAGATTTAGTTTTCTTCATTTGTAATTCACTGCGAGTTTACTAAGTTAGAAAATTACTCTCGTTCTGATGTGTCTCAGTGCGAGGCTAACCTTAGTCTCCCCCGCAGTCGTTTTTAGGGGCTCATACTCACTCTCCCCACAAAACGACTGCGGGGGAGGCTAGACTAAACTAGCAAAAACAAAGGATTGCATCACTTTAATCCAAGATGGCCACCATGTGAAATGAGTGAAAAGCCCACTTCCGCGATATGCTTTACTTGTCACGCACAAAGGTTTCAATACGAGGCCCCGTGCTGAATTAGATTTATTCTTTTCAAAGTGTCTTTAGTACGACTCCCATGATCCGATGCGCACGAAATGCGCTACCATGATTCCCTGCGCGCAAGACCGGCGCCTATTTCGTTCCATAACAGGTACACGGATCTAGGAAACGCATGCAGGCGTATGGATTTTCACGCCATTTAAGATACAGGCCGAGCTAGGCTTTCACAAAATGTAAACTGCTTATATCACATCTCGGGATTTTTTAGCCACTGGAATACAACTAAATGTATCATAAATATCATGTCAACACGCGTGTGTTTTCCGATTCCTTTTGGTTCGCATGACTATTTCAGTGGCCAAAACATGCTCCACTTTAGCCGCATGTCACAGCTGAATCGCACTAGTGCGTTGTGAAATCAGACGCTGATTGGCTGAGAGAGTGGAATCACCACTGTAGCCAACACGCGCTATTTATAACTTTGCACAATATCAACTAAAGTAATTCATCGGACTGTGCGATTCAAGGAAAATCACATGCATGCCTGACCCGGTAATTCCACGGAAAATTGCACTCGAAAAACGATATCGTCCTCTTCTATCGTCTATTGCCCTCAATATCGGTTTCTCGTGCACGTTTTCGTGGAATTACCGAGTCAGGAACAGAAGAGGAAATCCCCAAAGGGTTTAATTTGGACCAAGTGTACCCACTCACCGTGCAGATGAATCAGTGCTAGCGCTGACGTATATGTAAAGCACAAGGAGCTGTTTTAGAAGCGATTTCTAAATACAGTGAGGGGGTTGAAAACCGAAGCAAAGCCGAAGTTTTTGAACCCTCTCACTGTATTTAGAAACTCGCTTCTAAAACAAGCTCTGGATGTTTTACATGGCTTCTCAAACTCCACTTTAATGATAAAATTAGCGATCTAAAAGTCTTGAAATGCGAGCTGTATTTGGAAACGATTTCTAAATACTCGTCATGGTCATGATTTCTATTGTATTCACCTCATGAATTATTAATGAGCTTGAGAAGGAACTTGACCTAATCTCATACCCAGATACCACATATTTTCCTTTCCAAAGAGACCGTGAATAAATAGGAGATTTGGATACGATATTATCGTTGATGCTCATCGGTTGAGACCTGTTTCCAAAACCTAAAGTCCCTGGGTCTGAAACGTCACATGTACTAATCTACATTCATTACTGGACAACGCTTACACATCGAGTCCAGGGCCAAAATAACAAAAATTGCAATTACAATCCTTTTCTAAGCTTAATATTACAGGATTTTATCAAAGTGGGGGTTGAGCGAGAATGCGCAACAAAACACTGGGATTTTGCTTCTTGCCTCCCCCTTCCCAAAAAAATCAAAGCGTTCGTACTCTGCCTAGTGGGGGTTGCAACCCCCAGAACCCCCACCCTGGATCCGCCACTGGATTACAGTTGAATGCGCTTCTTTGTCACGTTTGCGTAGTTTTTACGCTATTTCTCATTGGGATTGTATGTTATTTTAAATTCGCTTCATTTAGGTTGCAGTTGAAGGTTCGCTTAGTTTATTACAATTTTGCTGCATTTTTTCATGGCTTTAATTTCATAAGGAAAAATTGGGGGAGGGGGGGATTTGATTTGTTTTGAGTACATAGGAAAAAAGAAAGGTTTTATTAAAATTAAGGGTTTAGGTTAACAATTAATAGATGGCACTGAATTGTCAGCTATCAACCCGATGTGCTCTCAAGTGGATAATCAAGTAATTAGATGTGACTGTACTAATTTCCTTTTTCCTATTTTTAGTTCATCCTCCATTCTCACCCCTTTTCCTACCAATTCAACTGTAATCCCCCCTCCCTTAAGAAGCACAGTAATATTAATAAAGTATACAATACATTTAATAAAGTCTTAACAGCTGATAACAATGATATAAAAGCAATACTAATAATGATATCAATTAATCACTACGTGTGTAATTACTATAAATATTAGGTGTAAGTGAGTGATTAAAATTTAAATAATTCAGAGAACTAATTTCAATGGGGCTTCATAGTCCTTGGGAAGAAACTATATAGTCATGGTGTGCCCTGGATAAATAGTTTGGTATGGGTAATGCAATAAGATAATGAAAAGCAGAATTAAAAATATTTAAACGGTGAACTAGCCTTCTATCTTTAAGCGTTTCTAATTGCAGCTATTTCTGCATATTTTTGACACTAGAATCCCTCGCGGCACATCTTTGGACAGCTTCAATCAGTAGAGTTTACTTGATTCTGTCTGTATGATTCAGGCATCCATAAGGAGCATTTGATAGCAAACATTGTTTTTCAGTGAGGTTGGCCTTCAATAAGCCTTCAGTCCCGGTTGAGGATCACAGTGAGTGAAGAAACCTATAGACGAGGCTTTGCTGCTTTTCACAGTCTCGGCCACTCTGCGCAAATTTAGAATTCTTAACTTTACATGAAGAATATTCCTCCTATAATTTTGAGTTCATTGTTGCTTTGCCTGGAAAATATTTGTTCGGGTTCTCAGCATCATTTCACATAATTCCCTCTAAGTTTAGCTTTCCTTTAAATTCATTTTCACAAATGTAACTGTAAGTTCAATACTGAGTCACTGCCTTTCGAAGTTCTTCAACTGACTCAGTGCCAAGATTCCTACCCTCGTTCCAGAGATTAAAAAAAAACAAGAAAAGAACAAGAAAACGCGGAGGGAGGGGAGAGGGGGCATTGAGAACTTCACTTCCATGATATCAACCTCGCTGCATTTCTGAGCCAATACGCATCTTCCTTTTATCAAATATCCATGGTTGTATAAGTGTAAGGAGCCAATCAGAGATGAGTTTCAACCAGTCTGAACCAAATGGAGTGTGGAAATGAGATTCTAAATGGCCGAGGCCAGACGCATTTCTTGTCTTCTCTTCGGATTTTCCTTTCTTTATCGCCCTAGCTCGCTCTCTCCGCATTATTTTCCTCTGTTGGCCTCTGATCGTGAATTCCAGGGTACAGATTCCCCGCCGACAACTAACATTAAGACTAGTTATCCCATACTAACTTGCTCACCCTAGATCATATTTGTCGGGGGATGGAGGCCTTCTGACATATACAGAAATGATCATTACCATGTGAAAAACATCGATATTAGTGATCTTGAGAAATTGGAGTGCTGTAGCTTAAAACGCTGTGACGCTACAGCCATTTGAAATTAGAGAGATTGGTACGAGGAAAACAACGGAGGCCTTTCTAGCCTTGCTCTCATGTTTTTCCAGCATTAGAATTGCCTATAACTCAACAGCAATTCTCTACATTGCTCTAAAACTGAACATAATTACTAGTTTTAATGTGATCTTTCATATGGTAGCATTAGTTTCCCTCAACAGATTAATCCTAGGGCGGATCCAGAAACGATTCTGTGTGAGGCAGTTCGGAAGGGGGGTTCGATATACGCGAGCGCCAAAATATTTGGTTATTTCTTTGTCGTCTTTTGTAAGCGAGCGAGAGAAAGGGGGTATGACGTAACCCCCCCGGATCCGCCCCAGTAAACTTCCAAATTATGCAAATTAGGAAGCGGCCATTATAAAAGTGGCGTATACGAGAGGCGAAAATCGTCATATCAAAGACCGTAGTTCCCATGTGCTGTACCATGGGCGGATTCAGGGAAGGAGCCGAGGCCCCCTTTCGTTGGCTGGGCCCCGCACCCCCTAGCTAATTGCACCTATACGGCGCGAGGTTCGGCTTTAGCCGCACTTTTACGGCCCCCTCTTTCTGCATTTCCTGGATCCGCCCCTGTGTACGTACGCATTGTATCCATTAGAGAGACTGGATAAGTTCTAGATATAGACTAGCTAGAGTCTGGAGGCTAATGTCCACTCAACACATCTCTCATAGCCTCGTAGCATGGTAACCCGTCTACAGTTGATGGCCCAACGGAAAGGTATCACCGTGTTCTCATGACGTGTGAAGTCTCTCAACAACAAACCATGGTCACTAGCAAGTCGCTTCAGTGACGGTAGGTTAGCTGTATTCGTAGGTGTGTCATCAGCAACAAGTAGTGAAGCTCGGAGGAAGCGGGTAAACTGTTCGGTAAGGTCAAAATACTCAACGAATCCTGTTTCGCCTTCTGAATAAGCTCCTATTTTTGGATTCTTTGTGTCTTGAATAGCTTTCGTTTTGTACTGACAGGGATCCCCACCGATGCGTATCATGAAAAGAAACATATCGGATTCAGCCATGAAAAAATGTATGTACCAATTTAGTGACTCTGTGAGGATGACAGCTGAAGAGTTGTTAGGATTCAGTAGAGGTTTCGCCAGGCCTAAAAGTGTTGGTAGTGGCACGTAATCCCACAGATTGGATGTCGTGATCCTGTCGAACTTCATCCCTTCTGGAAGATGCCTCGGTATCTCTCGGCAGTCACAAAGCATCACGTTCATCTTGATGGTGTCACCCTGCATCCTCTCAGCACATCGGCGCACCATCTGTGTGACGTAGTTGTTGTACATCTCCTGCAGTGAATGTAATCCAGGGAAGGCCCCACGTACTGACTTGTAATCCCAACAGGTAAATGGTAGCAGATCCGACCGGACGGCATACCTATAATCACCCTTGTTGTTTTCTAAGAAGTGATTAGATCCTGTGAGAGTGAAATTTTCTTTAATTACATTTCTTCTTGAATGTGATGGCAGCAGTATTCCGTTAGCAAACCAATCCTTTGCCGATTTCTTGTGATCCTCTGGGATCTCGTTAAGATATGAAGTCATACCTTCCCCAGCTTTTTCACTACAACCAAACATCTCTTTCCGTTGTTGCGCAAGTCCAAGATATCTATTCACCATCGTCAGCCATTTATTCCAGACAGACTTCAGCTCTACAAACATGACATCATCGATCTGCATGACGCCATGTGTAATGACCTCAAGATTTGATATTCTCGTAAGATCCTGCAACGAGACGACCAGAAATTCAAAGTGTTCCTGGTTGAGGTACAACGAATACCAGATTTGAGTGATGGCTTCTGCTCTGCTGACTCCATCTGCAAATTGAAATTCATTAAAACTGTGGATAATTTTACCAAATACCACGCATGAAATCTCCAATTTATTTACTTACTTACTTACTTATTTACTTACTTATTTTCATATTTACTTACTTATTTATTTACTTACTTATTTATTTATTTAAATCCTCATAATGTTTAGAGTAATTGTGTGGAAAACGTTTTGTTCTTGCGTGAATCCTTGATTGTCTACGACCTGTTCAAGTTGATTAAAAAAGGCGAAAAGCGACCTGGTTTTTTTCACGACCGAGCGGCAGTAAACAGAAGCATGGGTCTAGTACATGGTGCATTGTGTGTGATGTAAGATCAGGAACCATAGCGATATAGAAACTACAACAAGTGCAAGTGAACAATGGTTTTTTGCCTCATCTCTTACGTCACAATACCAAGACCCCAAACCACGCGCTCGTGAAACAAAATTGCCGGGACTTTAATCACGATTTAAAAATCAAGGATTGCACCGATTGCACTTGTTTAAAACCCCTCTTTAAAACCTCATGAATAATTAATGAGCATTTTGTCCAATCAGATGAAGCAAATCAGTCACGTGCATGCTCTTTATACCTGATAAAATCTCATCATTCTAAAAAGCCCGCGGAGGGATTTGAATTCTGTCCCAGGGGGAAACGGGGTTAAAGATTGAGACAATGGATAAGCACCTTGCAACTCTTGGAATTTCTATTGATGTTTCAGATTTCTCATTGAATTGCTAATTAGGATGAACGTTGTTTATAAAGAATACTAATGAACATGAAATTTTACATAAAGTTTCATCCTAATTAAAAATTCACTGATAAAGGCCCAAAGATAGCAAAAAGTACACGGAACATAAGGTACCTAGATAATAAATTTTGAACTAAATTTACTAATATCAGCAGACTACCGAGATACACAGATAATATATTTTAAATGAAGTTACCAACTACCATTGTTTACCGAGCCACTGCCGTTTAGTTCCAATTATTAAATCAAACTCAAAGCCGTAAAATAATAACAACGTGCATTAAACTTACAAACATCCTCTTCATATTTTGTGCCGGAGTCAAATATTTAGAGTCTGCTGTCATGTCAGTTACATCGCTTTCCAAGTCTTGAACTTTATCGATGTCAACCACGACACGAAATCCTTCAAGTGCAGCTTCTTGCCCTACCTTGTTCTTTGCCACACAATGCTTTCAGCATTAGCCAGTAACAAAACGAGCGGGGGACTGGAACAGAGTCAGTAAAACTAATTCAATTAATAACTAGTCAAAGTAAGCATTATTTTCCAAAAGAATAGATCAAACTTAGCTAGTCTGGAAAGTTTGGTGAACTATGGCTCAATATTAACGATGCTAGAAGGCATCAAATATGTCAATTTTCCCATACAAACTCTTATTTTTTAACGTTGTCCGCTCCAAACCATACATTCATTGTAAAATTTTGGAGGGACAAAGAAATTTCAATTGCTTATAGTTCAGACAAGATTCACTTGAATCACGTCAAACTTAGCACACATGCTCTATCATGTGATGAACTTCATTTTAGAATTAGAGTAATTCTGATAAACTCGGTCCCAGTCCCCTGCTCGTTTTGTTACTGGCCAATTGCGAAACGCCGCTTGAAACAACATAGTATGGTAATTTCTTCATGTCATTCCCTTGAGATGTTCGTAATCGCAGGCGGTGATTATTTGAATATTTTGCATGGCGTTGTGAATACAAAGGTTCAATGTTTCATTAAGTAACCATTATAAGTTTTTGAAGCCGTTTAATAAACTCGCAGCACGTGTTTTATCAGGTCTAAAACTCTCGGGCTGAGTACATAAACAACCTCATAGTGGTTACATGGGAGACTCAATCCAGAAACTCTGAATACAATGCACTCAACTTTAAACTTCAGTGATATTTAAATGTTATTCAGACACTTGGTGTTCTTAAGCAAGAACTGTTTTCCAAGAAATTCGTACCACGAGAAATATCGTGATACAACTAAAGTTGGGGACATTTTCTAACGATAATAGTTCATCATCAAAAAAAAAAAATATCATTACAGATAAGCAACCATAAAGAAGTTTTCCTAATTGTTATTTGTATGTGAACGTGTATCAAAATTAACTAAATAATAATGATGATGATAATTACAGTAATACGAGCAATTAGCCAACTCCAGTCCTTGCCTATTTTTAAACGTTGACTTATTTGTTTAGATGCACTTATAACTTGTATATACTTTTTTTCTTGTCTTTCATTCACACACATGCATCTTAGTTTATTTTACCCAGCAGTTTTATGTATTATACATTCATATTACATATTCAGCCAATACCGGTAAATATCCCATGCAGATCTGGTCGAAGCTTCTGATGTCAGCGGACTACAAGTTTGGAATGCTTTCAAAGGTCTAAAAAGACGACGACCGGTCCTGATGGTATCCTTAGCTTTATTGGATGTGGAAAGACTCGCTCCTGTTGTCACCAAGATCTGGAATTTCTCATTGTCCACGCATGCATTCATGGCCCTGCTCTTGGAAATGGAGACTGAACCTTTTATTTATAAACTTAAGTTACTTCCACTCAGCCCATATATGTTAAGTTGGTACCTTAGCTTTTTAACCTATAGGAAATAGAGAATCGTTTTCAATAATTATGTTTGCGAATGGATGAAGGTTAATAGAGGCACGAGACTACAGGACGAGTGTTTGTACCTGCTCGAGAATTCTCCCAAACGTACCGAGGTTTGCATGAGCCTGTGCAAACACGGAAAATCTCTTTCATTTCTTTTATAAAATATTTTTTTTGATAAAAGAAGCACTTACGGTGCTTGTCTTCATTTCCATGTTTGCACAGGCTAATGAAAACATGGCTATCGGCCAATGAGAACGCGCGTACTATCTAAATGATTTTATAAATGTCCAGTTGTAAATAGCCATTCATGTTTCTTACATTCCTGTAACACTTGTTATGTCTTTTTAGAAGTGCAAAAAATACCATTTATTTTATTGATTGATTGATTCATTCATATTTTAGGTTTTTATTTCATCTATATACACCCTTTTAATAAGTGGAATTCAATTATAGTGACGTCAATCGTGGAAATGCAAACAAATCCTGAATGTTCTTGAATAAAAGATAGAAATAAAATTCAGACTTTGCAAGTTACAGCAGAGGCGCTGGTAACTACATTATAAAACAGACATGCAAGTCCTGATACACGAGAAGTACGCGTATGACGTCATTGATTATACTTACAGCAAATGGTGTGTACGTTTTACTTTCGTATATCACGTGCAGAGGAAATTTGCGCAATATAAGTGCTAAATTATTATTATCTAAAGAGGTTAATCCATAGGATGGTTTAGATGAAGCCTGACTCATTTATATATATAGACAGTCCTGTTTCCATATGATAGTTTCGTGAAACAAATCACGCTGAAAACCAACCACACTTTTCTGGGAACGAGAAATCAAGAGGAAGCAAAGTAAATCAACTAACCTTTGCACATCATGTACAAGAGAAGAACAGTTCTTGCCAGTACACATGCGCAGATATCATTCAACACGAAGGTCACCCTTCCTCCGTAGTTGTCTGGTAGAGACGCTATGGACAGACAGACACTTCGAGGGGATCCTACACCACACATCAATAAGTTAAAGTCACCTGAATATTCCTCTCCTTCGTTCATTTGTAGATTGATGAGATCACTAGCTGGAATATTACCAAAATAGTACACATATTTAGTTCCTTTCGCGTACCTCAACATTCCGAGACGGACCTTAATCAGTTTCACTAACTCAACTGTACTCTGAGATACTTCTTTACAATGCGCTTTGTGATCACGCCAGTTTCGTTTTTGACATTCCGGCCCACAGAACCAAGCCTGTAGACAGTTAGAACACTGCTTCATGTCGCTTGTTTCCTTTCCACAACCTTTACAGCGATTTCTAATGGCGGCAGCATCGCAATCGACCTGGTGTCGCACCTTGTCTTCACTTAAGCACGTTTTGCTGCAGTAGTTGGCCATTCCACAGCGAGTACACTTGATCTCTTCACTTGCAATAACATCACAACGCCAGCACTGGTGTTTAGAAAACATGACAGTCTGATTGTTGGTAGTATTTCTGATCACTGAGAATGTCAAATGACAGCGTGTTGAAAAAAAAAAGAATTCTAGTTGAACTACAAACTCAGTTTCTACTGGTATGTAAATAAAGAGCGATTTCTTGGAATTGGTGAATAAATTAATATAAGTCGTTACGTGTCGATGATTAGAGTCAAAATAAATTTCATTGGAACTTCTATAATGTATGGCAAATCGAGCATGATACCGGTATAACCTGTTGGTATAACCTGCCCAGGAACGGCTGCACGAGAGAACTCACCATGTGGCGAAACATTTACCATTTGAAACAACGAAAGTGAATAATGCGTATCGTGTACTGATAAATGCAAAATACTTGATCGATTCTCTATTCTCTGCTTCAAAATATATTTTAGTAAACTCCATGAGCGCCTAAACAATTACAATTTATGAAGCTATGAGACTAATTTAGCACTTGCAAAGTCCAATATGGACTTTCTGAAATAGCTTGTAAGTGGGGTCACAACTCGACGGGTCCTGGCACGCGTTGCAGGTGTTTTTTATTTGTTATTTTTGTGTCGCGATATTTCGCCGCCAACCAATCAGCTCCATACTCTAATTGGCAATCACGCCGTGTTTTTTTCCATCAACCAATCAGAAAGCACTGTGCACGTGAACATGGTAAACTTTGTGGAGTGGAGGACTGGATACTGATAGACTTTTCGCAAAACTCCCCCCCCCCAGGCATTTGAATAACAAAGGAGCTCTGATTCTTGCATCAAAGACTCATCAGGTATTACTACATAATGTATTTAATTTTATATTAATTTACATTACAAACATATTTAATTATTTACTGCTGGACTGTGGAGACAAGAAAAGAGATCCAAATTCATGAACATATGGACCCTTTGCACGTGACGTCATAGCCGCCATGTTGGTGTCAGTTAACAATAGATTCTTCGTTAGCTTCTTTTGTTCTGTACACCAACATGGCCGCCATACCTTTTGTCATTTGAATCTCTGGGGATTGAGTGCAAACCATCTATAGATACGTTCGTTGCTGTTCAAATGGTGCATTATAGCGATACTTACTGTGACGTCACACAAGCCAGTCACGCCACATTTGTTGCATTTGTGGTTGGCAGAAACGAAGCGTGAACGCAGTCAGTTGCTTCACAGGTCGGTGATTATTCATCGCCAAATTACTCTTCTTGCTCTTCCAAAATGCAAGCAAGCCCTTTCATCGAAGCTTATATGCTCTTAACTTATAAGTCTTATAAAAGAATTAAGATTTGGAATCAGAATTGAAACTTTAGATGTATTTTGTGAGGCCCAAATCGCGAGGTGCCATACAAGTCGTACAAACATGCGGTTTTTTTTGCCAACCACATTATATATGCAAATGTTTAAATGACGTCGTGTTTACAAACAGTAAGTATCGCTATTGTTTAAATAAAAGTTGACTTTTGTATATTTTTGGTGCCATTTGATCAATATCTTTCTTTGAAGGAGGGGCAGTTGATACTGTTTTGACCAATGAAAAACTGTGTGTAATACTAATGATGCTAGCAAAAACCGTATACGACAATTCTGTGGGTCAGTGGTACGTTGGATCAAGCGGGTAGGTACTTCATATATGATATATTCATATATGATATATATTGTGTACCGAATATATTTCTAAATTCTACTGTTATTCTACTGCGTTCTACTGTGTTCTCCTGTATTCTACACAGGAGAACACAGTAGAACGCAGTAGAATACAGGGAAACAGTGAAAACACAGTAGAACTAGAACACAGTAGAATTTAGAAATATATTCGGTACACAATATATATATATATATATCATATATGAAGTACCTAGGATCAAGCGGAGAGATCTGATCAGCTAAAACAATAATAGTGAACGAGTCCAAGGACTACAGAAAAGCTGATGGAACAACGTATATATTGAGAATTCGAAATAATAATAATAATTATAATGCATTTAAATTGCGCTGTTTCTACTACATAACCAACAGTGCTTTACAATATCCACAGCTACGTGTTAAAATTACAGCTATTATTAAAATGCAAAGTTACAATTATAATTTAAAAAGGCTAAAACTAAATAAAATCAAAGCCAATCCTAACTAGAAACAAAAAAAAAGAAAACTTCAATGTTAAAAATTACAGAAACTATACATTAACATCGACTATCGCTAGTTTGCAATCGATATATTCAAAACATACGTTTAAAAGGTAAGGTTTTGACCTTATTTTAAAAGTACTTAAAGACTTTCAGTTTCTTACATTCTCCGGTAGACTGTTCCATAGCATGGGGGCAGCAAACCGGCAAAATGCTCTCTGCCGATTACATTGAGGAATTACAAGCAACGACTTATTATCGGAACGTAGTGACCTGGTGGGCTTAAAAGGAGTTAAAGCTCCATAAAATAAAAAGGTGCAATATTGTTAAGTGACTTTGAAGTGACTTTGAAGGTTAAAAGTAATATCTTAAAGTTCATTCTCTCGGCTAGAAAAAGATCAAATTAGGGTAAAAGAACACCGTAATTTTAAACGACTACTTTAGACTAGCCTCCCCGCAGTCGTTTTTAGGGGAGTCACACGTTCTCACTCTACAACGCCTTGTCGTCCAACGCAGTCTCCCCGTTGAATACGCCCTTTGCAGCTAACAGTCACGTTCTGACATAATACTTCATTAAAGAATGAATTGAGCTCGTGATCCCATGGGAAAGGCGTTGCCATGAATACTGGAGAGCAAGCTATCTTCAAAAACGCAGTTTTAGAAAGATCGGCAATCGATTGGAGGTGGAAAATAGCATTTACAAACAGGTTTTGCTAATAACAACACCAATCTCGTACAAGGCCTGTAAATAAATGAAGTCAGATATTTTTGCTCTCCAGTACAACCACGTGATTTGTTAGCTGCAAAGGGCCTATCGACAACTATCATCCTAAAATACTAATAAGTGAACAAGTCCAATGACTACAGAAAAGCTGATCGAACAACGTATATATGATAATTCTACGATATTTCGGCGCCAGGTAGATCTCGAACTCGTAACCCTTTGCGTGTACCACAGTGTAGTGCAGACGTCATGACCAGTAAACTAAACCGGTCTACCGCCGTTCGGAATGTGACAATCGTTTATCTTTATCCTTGACTGGTTTTAAGAATGCCATAAGAATAATGATTATCATTTATATTTTAAGTGTGTTTTCCATTTAAAGGGAACCGAACGCATGAACCCTAAAATCAACCCAATGTCTTTACAAAGATGTATTCTAAAGAAATAAGTTCTGCTATTTTATTTTTCTGTGTTGCGCGTCTATGAGGAAAAAATTAGTCTCCAAGTTCGATTTTCCGCTAAAAAATCTATTTTGTGTGGCGGCTCAATTCATTGCAAATTTCCCCATAACGTACGTCACACATACCAAGGAAGAACAATCACACCTCCAGCACAAAGAAAACACAATGGTCCGCAATTAGTCCGCATTAGTCCGCTATTTGCGGGAAACAGTAACAGGCTGATATAATAGACCGATTTAACTTGTACCAGGTTGTACATTTGTTGTCCCAATTCCGATCATGTGACAGCTCGCCAGAGGGTTCAGTGCTTTGAATTAGTACATTTCATCTTGGGATACAGAAAAACAAGAAAACGTTACTCAAGGGAAAAGTCCAAATTGGGACAACAAATGTACAAGCTAAATCGGTCTATTCTTCGTTAACGAACGAATTGAGCCCGTAATCCCCATGGTAAAGGCGTTGCTGGCAACCTATATCTTTTACAAACATCGACAATCGATTGGAGGTGGAAAATTGGGCCATCCCTTCATGTAGGACGACACGAATTGCTATCAAATTGTATTCTATTGTATTGTTTTGTGTTGCGTTCTATTGTTGTATTGAATTGTATTGTATTCTATTGTATTTTTGGTAAAAATTCGTGTCGTCCTACATAAAGGATTGCCGAAAATAGCATTACAAACAGTGGGTAGTTACTAATAACACTACCGATCTCGTACATCTCGTACATCTCGTGCGTCACGCGTTCCAGGAGAGGCTAACTCTTGACCAATCATGATTCAGATTTTAATTAGTTTTGTTTTCCTTTGTATAGAGTGCCATTGGGTTTGTCATTTGGATTGGCAGCCCAAAATTCCATATGCAAAATTCAATGTGAAAACCGACACATTTAAATTTCGCGCTCACTTCAGTCGTTCTTGCTGCTAAACTGCTAACTTTACGTCGTTTGAGGACAGAAAAAAAGGGAGAATTACTTTGAGGAAAAGAAACCAGCACAGAAGTGAAAAAGGACAAAGTTAGCTGAGCTGAATATAGTCCTGAAGAAGTTCAGAACTGCTTAAAAAACAGCTCTGAACCGTGGAAAATTGTAAGTTTTTGCCGCGTGTGTGTTTTGCACGTTCTATTATACGTTTTCGATTCTACTGTACAGTAGTTCTCTTGGAGAAAGCGGAACTAATGGTTAGAAGCCGCTATGGCAGCTTCAAAGCACAGAATGACAGACTTAAGAACGTAAATTTGCACACGAGGCTTGACCACGTAGCTTGAGTTAAAAATGGCCGTATAATAAGCTTAAATAGCTATGAAAACTTCTCGATATATAAAGAACTGGATTCACAACTGAATATTGTTGCTCTTTCCTCTTTATTCAGAACCTACCAACTCTATTTCTACTTAGTTATTTTTCAAGCATTTTATGTTGTCACCAAGAGTAAAATAAAGCTACTTGTTCTCTTGTTTTTGTTGCATGCAGGTCCAAAGAAAGTAGAAGTGTATACGAGTATGTCTTCTGTCCGTTGGGAACATTTTAAAGCAGAAGGACCCTCCAAACTCTCTCACAAGGTGAGGAATTGTTATATCATTGGTAGGATTGTAACCAAACGACATGGCCGTAATGATTGTAACCCAAGTCGGAAGTTTGTGCCCCCAGTCAAAATTTCCATACAAACGTCTGTAAAATTTACCGAAATTTTCCGAGTTTGCGGGCCTGTCTATTTGCTCCTATTCAAGATAGATCAAGATATAACTCTCAAATTTGGGATTTTGATTAACTTCGAAGTGCTCTTTTCAGCAGTATCGACAGTTTTGCTGTTATACGTATATATCAAAAGTAAAAAAAAAACCGTGGAAGGGTCTATTCTGATGCTAACCTAAAAACCTATACCTACCAATTTCAACCCCAGATCAATCCATAGAACGATTCTAAATACACCTAAACTGTAATGGTCAATTTAGTGTAGTTCTCAAGTGTTATTTTAAAATGATAAAAATAGTACTGTATTCTGCAGTTTAGCCGATACAGGAAAAGGAATGGAAGCTACAGGAAACCTGAAGGGATGGAGTTCAGAGTGCTGTCTGGATGAACACAACATTTACAAGACTGGTCCAAACAGTGAGTTTTTCTACAGAGGGTATATTTCAAACGAGGAAGTCCAATTTGTATCGATTTGATCTCGTTTCTAAAATGTCACAGAAGCAAATGGAATAATTATATGTCTTGATCATCTTGTTTTTTGGATTTAGACTTGGACAATTTTGTTGAAATATTACTAAAAAAAGAGTTAATATAAACTATCACTTCATGAAAAATTGGCAATTATAATTATTACTTTAAACGTGGCCAACGCTGTTAGGTTCTATACAATAAAATGTATTCCTCATTTTTGCTTAACATATTTGCTACTGACTTCCTTCGTTTTAAATATCCCTCTGTTTTTAATGGGTACATTAGCTGGGGGAACCAACCGCGTTCCTAAACCGAATATGGAACTTCAACACAGCAATATCCTATTACGAAGGGCGACTGTGGTCTAGTCAAACTACCATTCGCTGGAAGTTCATTCTAGCAAATGGTAATACATTAAATAAAATCAGACCTAGTTTAAGTGGGTCCTTGGAAGAACGGTTTAAAACCGAAGTTCGACCCAATGTTTTTTAGAAGAAGCTGCCACCAATATTTTTGTGGGTATAGGACTTTTTTTTTTCCGGATCAATCGGTCCGGTAGCTAAATTTTACGGATCAATTGGTCCGTTCGTTTAGAACTACGCTGGACATCGCTGGAGCATTTGGAGGACGAGGTAAACTCCCCTCAGTTTTTCTTAAACTTCTTTGAGAATTCTTGCCGGTTTAAACTAGTGCATAAGAAATGGCATTTCTTCAAAGTTAAAGCAGTTTCAGTGTCTTACTTCAACGGTACAACAGTGTACTGTAGAAATTTTCCAAATTAAAATCACTTGGATAAGAAACTCATCTATTCGTTTGAGCCACAAACATAATAGTCAAAGTGGACTGGACAAGAATATAATTGGAACCGGGAAGATGCATGGATCTCAGTGGAATGACAATAAGAGCTCGACGTCGAAGGAGAGATAAAGTTATTAGTTTTGGCATTTGTTTTCTAGACTAAATAGGCCCCCTTTAGCTAGATAATATATTTGAGTTGTTTGATGTCTATCTGGTCAGGGCTGGACGGGTAGTATAGCTTTTAAGAGTCTGGTCATTATTTTTATCGAGTATCTGATCGGTTCACACACAGCCCACACGCGCGTTAGAATAAGACCACCCCTGTAGCTACTAGGCGCCGCCCAGTACTCACCATATAACTCTGGTATAGGCAGGCTGACGAGTGTTAAAAGGTAACAAATAGTAATCTTGTAGTAAAGACTGGCTGTTATCATTTACAAAAATCTATTTTACTTTTGTGATTTTTACCGGCCTGCCTGTATCACTGTCTCATAATGACCTTTTTCTTTGGGATGGTAACCTAGAGTAAGGGACTCAGGGTGTTCAAAACAAACCTGCCGGACACTAACTGATGAATTACTCCGCCATTTGATATGAAATCCACACCCGCATCATTGTGATGCTGTACTAGAGGATCATATTCATGTGGAATTAAATCCTAACAAAAGTTATTCAGCAGGTTAGTTTGCACACTTTCGGTCTGTTCAGGGTTGGTATTGTAGTTCGGTTTCGAGTTGCGGTACTTCGATCGATTCGGCTCCGAAATTCGGCCTGTCACTCAGTATAGTGGAAAGTGTAGTTGATAGAGGGTAGTATTAATATGTAGTTGTCGCACTGCAGTGGAGGACACCAACTCGTGGCATCATGGAGGAGCTTTATCTTAGGACTTTCTTAGACATGGCAGCTTCTTAGGTTTGTTCCTTCAGAATGGAGGCGAGTGTTTGAAGATGAATTGCGAGATTTTGGATTAAAAATCAGAGTGTTTAAGTACGACCAAAATAAATGCAAACGAGTTTACTAAAAACAGTCAAACAAATGCCTCCATCTGAAGTTTAGGAATTCTAGCTTTTTTTGCTATTTAAAAATGACAACTAGGATCAGAATTGAGAAATACCAGTCGATGGCACTGGAATTGCTCGACACTGATCAGGTTTCATCTGTGAACCACACGTTGTCATTAAGGACCTTAAGCAACGACGACGACGTCAAGGACGACGGCATAAAACAATAGCCTTAATTATAAAATATCGGAGGTAGAAGCGGAATATTGAATATTGAATATCGTGGTTGAAAACTGAGGAATATTGAATATTTGCCTGAAAAATATACTGAATACGGAATATTTCAATAAAGCGCATGACACTTTCGAAAATTAAAAAGAATAAGGAATATCCCAAAAAAAATTAGTAGGGAATGGGAATATTTACCTCGGGAGAGCAGAGGAATACGGAATTTTTAGAGTGAAAATATTCCGCTTCTACCCCCGATAAAATACGATAACTGCACGTGAAAATGCACGCAGTCACCTACATTTTGATCGTTCTCTTAAAAAAAACAGAACGTGAACTCCAAATTTTACGCGAACATAAAGTAAATCACACCGTTTATCATTCGGCCTGAACAGACTCTGTCCTGATCATATTTTTCGAAAATATGGTTATAAAAGGAAGCTAGATGCAAATAAAGGATGTAGTAAGCACCAAATTTCGGGAGAAAAAACTTTACTTCGTTCCGTCGTCACAGCTGTTGTCGTCCTAGTTGCTTAAGGTCGCTATAGGCGAATCCTTGCTGACGTCATAGTTGCATGTTTGCCTCATTAGCATAAATTAAACTTCAAGCTACAAACAAGCAGACTACATCAGTTGAAAGAGAATTTTAAACTAAGTAATCATCGAACATTTGAGATTGATATGTTAAATATTTACGGAGAAATTGATTTTTCAACTGTCAAGTTGTAAATTTTGAGATTTTTAAACGCTCATTCCTCAAAATATATTTATCATTACTCTCAAATTTTCAGTGATTATCAAATGTGACAATCTCTTTCGATTTATGGGCTCTGTTTGTTTGTTTGTTTGTTTGTTTGTATGTATGTACGTCGCTTGAAGTTTGACGTATGCAAATGTGGAAAAAACGTAAACAAGGATTCTCCTATTGGCTTGTTAAAGTGGCGCGCGGTTGTTGCAGCTGCGAAGTCGGTTCTATTTCGGTTACAAATATGATTTCGCCAAAATTATTTATCGATCTCTTAGATTCTTGAACACAAGCAGTACATTTATTTATGTACTAGGAAATGTTAAAAGACTTGCGGTTATTGTACTCTCGAGCCACCTTAACTTTGTCCGAAAATTCGATTAATATTCGATTCCGGGACACGATGGCTTAATTCGATCTCAGAAAAATAACCAGTTTTAGTCAGGTTTATTTGTTTCGATTAAATTTTCATTTTCTTTCCAGTTTCTCATCGAATTTCTCCAATTTTTCCTTCAGCACTTTTGAATTAGATTCGTTTTTGGGATTTCATATAATAAAAAAATTAAATCGGTGATTAGGATATGTGCAAAATATTTTTATGACGTATTGGAGTTAGCAAACCGCCTTATCCGTGTAAAATAGATAACTGTTTAGTATATATTTTGTATCACACATATATAATCGTTGAGATTAGTGCCGATGTAGGTTCAGTACTTGACAATGTTGTGTCGAGAATCTAATAAGCTAGAACATATAGCTGTAGACAGTCTTCAGACAAACCTATAAATCCGGGGGGGGGGGGGGGACGGGACGGGGAGGAGGGAAGTGCAAGGGGAATACTTCGGGGTGAAATCATATTTGAAGATAACAGTATTAGATTTAGCTTCGAATTTCGTTTAGACAATGATTTCGTAATATATTTAGGCTCGGCTCTCGATATCGATTACTATGGCTAACATTACAGCAGATTTCGTGTAAGCTAGTGGGAAAGACCGTAATGTGACTTGCCATACCATAACTCTGTAATTTGATTGGATCAGGACAACCAATGGGAAAACCATTTCAATGCCGGGGTCATAATAAACCTAGGTGTCCACTAATACGACAGCCGCTCTAATTTAAAATATTTATTCTATGATATTTTGTCAGTATTATAAGGTTCAGATCATCTACTATAGTAATTCAGCTTTAAAGAAACATTTGGCATTTAGGCTTTTCTCGCCCTACTTATATTCGTCATGCGGTGTGTGGTATTTAGAACATACGTAACATGTCTACTGACGTTTGTTAATATTGGAGTTTGATAAACGGTAGTTGGCTTAATAGAAGAGTAGTTCAAATATAATGTTTTCATAGTTCTTAAAGGGGAATAACCCCAATTAAATTTTAACTATTACATTTTACTGGTGGGAATTGTAGAATGATCGTAGATCGTCTCTCCTACGGCTCGATCTTGATATCCCTACCTATTCCCACATTTAACTTAATGTTTTACGGTGTAGATACATACAGCGTTACTTCCGATTTATTAATTAGAACAATTTATTACTTAGATTCTTAATACCATAGAGGACAAATTATCTCTAATTTCAACTTGAAATTTCACGCGTAATTTGTAATTTGTGAAATTTCAAACGCCGCCTAGCTACGCGCGCTTAAAAAATATTTCTGGATCGTAATTTGCCCTCCATAATATTTTGGTTATCAAATAGTGATTCGTGAAATTAGGGATAAATTTCACTTGTGTTTGTCAAAATCTGCATAATTTCAAGTGGCTCGGGAAATTACTTTGATTTTGAGAAACACGCGTGAAATTTATCCCTAATTTCACTCGTCCCCATTTGATTACCTAAACTAATTACCCCCCGCACTCTTTCGGATGCCTATATGTTAAATAGGTTTGTTGATGTGTGAACTTTTTCTGACAATGAACTTTGAATTGATTTGGTGACTGTAACTGCCGATACACACTGAAATCAATACTTACTGACCAATCTCCATTCAAGTTTTAATTGGATTTCCCCATCACTTTGATATTCTTGATTGCAACTTTAGAGAAATTGTACACTTCCTCTTGGGCCGATACATATAAACAAGAAAACATTACTTGAGGGAAAAGTCAGGTGACCAAATCAGATCAGATCAGATCCGGGACAACATGTACAAGCTAAATCGGTCTATTTCCCATGAATTTTTGGATTCCCAGGAAATTGAATTTCTTTTGGTTTTGAAGGCTACAGTGGCTCTCGGTTGGTGTTTTCTACGGCTCTTTTAGACACCAGTATACTAACATACCTTTCTTTATCTTTAGCGTGTTTGTCGTTTGTGTTCACTGATGTGAACTGTATACGTGTTACGCAATAAATATAATACGCAGAACCAATTTTATATTGTTTTCCTTTTAATTTCTTAAGACACTTTTGGTGTTTTCTACGGCTCTCGGTTGGTGTTTTCTACGGCTCTCGGTTGGTGTTTTCTACGGCTCTCGGTTGGTGTTTTCTACGACTCACTTTCGGTGTTTTCTACGACTCACTTTCGGTGTTTTCTACGACTCACTTTCGGTGTTTTCTACGGCTCACTTTCGGTGTTTTCTACGGCTCTCGGTTGGTGTTTTCTACGGCTCTCGGTTGGTGTTCTCTACGGCTCTCGGTTGGTGTTTTCTACGACTCACTTTCGGTGTTTTCTACGACTCACTTTCGGTGTTTTCTACGGCTCACTTTCGGTGTTTTCTACGGCTCTCGGTTGGTGTTTTCTACGGCTCTCGGTTGGTGTTCTCTACGGCTCTCGGTTGGTGTTTTCTACGGCTTTCGTGGTTGGTGTTTTCTACGGCTCTCGGTTGGTGTTTTCTACGGCTCTCGGTTGGTGTTCTCTACGGCAACCGGTTGGTGTTTTCTACGACTCGCTTTCGGTGTTTTCTACGACTCTCGGTTGGTGTGTTTTACGACTCTTTTAGGCACCAGTATACTAACATACCTTTCTTTATCTTTAGCGTGTTTGTCGTTTGTGTTCACTGATGTGAACTGTACGTGTTGCGCAATAAATAAAATACGCAGATCCAATTTTATATTTTGTTCTCCTTTTAATTTTTTAAGACACTTTTGGTGTTTTTTACGGCCTCTTGGTCCGATACAGATAAACAAGAAAACATTACTTGAGGGAAAAGTCGGTGACCATATCAGATCAGGGACAACAAATTTATAAGCTAAATCGCTAATTGAATTTCTTTTGGTTTTGAAGTATGCAGTGGTTTTCGAGGAATCTGTTTTGGTTTGGTTTTCTCTTATTATTTATGCGTTCCATAAAAATAACTTCTTTCAGTCTAACCAAGAACAGGGAGCATTTTGTGCGAATTTTCCTCATTCACCCGATTACTTATGTTAATACAATTACATACAGACTTAATTGCATAAAGGTTAAAAAATAAAAACAAACAAATAAAATAAAACGTTTAAGACTATAATATAATCTATTGTTCTGCGGCAATGAGCCTCCCTCACATACGATTTTGCTTGAATATGCCTTAGTGCTTTAGGAGGTGCTTCAGTCCAAACTACATCACGAAAATAGTCTTTTTTATGCTATTGGCTCTTGTTTCTGTGAAAACTCGGAGAAGCCACCATCCAGCCAATCGGATATGGAGAAAACAAAAGTTTCAATCAAATTTGAAAACTTCCCCACACACGATATTCTTCGAAATTAAACCATAGTTATTTGACCAAAAATCAAACCACAACAATATCGAATGAAAATGCATTATTTGGATGGGTTTTTGAATTCATAAGTGTCAACCAATGAAATTACGAGAAAGAATAATAGAAAAGTAATACTTTTAACATTCCTTGCCGTAGAGCACTACACAGTTCTTATCTAGACCATTACTTAAGACCATTACTTAAGACCAATGTCAGAAAGCATCGCTATTGTTTCAGAAAGACGATGGTGGGTTTACAAAATATCAAATGAAGGCAAGGGAGGTTGTGAAATGGAGTTAAGTGTCATGGAGGGGGTTGGAAAATATTTTGAGCACACCTAGCAATTTTGGACTCAACCCGGTTTCTGGGAAACTACTCACCCACCCCTCCGCCATTGGATATACATCGTTCTATTAATGAAACCATTAAGTTAGGGTGGGTGGTGAGGTGTGGGGGAGGGGTGGGGGTTTCCCAGATTGATCCCAATTTTGCCAACCCCCTACTCTAATAATTGAAAGCCCCGTAAGACAATCCCGTTTTCTGGGAAACCCCCACCCTCCCCCACACCTCGCCTTTAATGGTTAATCGTCAATAGAACGATGCATATCCAAGGGAGGGGTGGGTGGGTAGTTTCCAGGAACCGGGATTGAGCCGAGTGGTGCCACACCTACATATATTTACAGACACGCGTACATAACTACCATGATTTTAACGAATCCGTCTCGCATGTTAAGATCATGGCTTTTAGGATCTCTATGTACTTTTGAATTTCTACGAATGTCCTGCTGAGTTTGGTAAATTACCTCACCTTTTCAAGACATTCGTTGTGGCTTTTCGATAATTTATAAACCTGCTACGGGTTTCCTCGATATCGTTGTGCGATGTGGTTTAGGGAGAAATGGTGATACCAGTATACTAAAATGCCTTTTTTCAAGGGCATTTGTCGTGTGTCGGTTCACTGAAGTAACTTGTTTTCCTTTTGAGTTTCTACGACTCGATCTCGTTTGGTGTTTTCTACGCTCTCGGTTAGTGTTTTCTACGACTCACTTTCGGCGTTTTCTACGACTCTCCGTTGGTGTTTTCTACGACTCTCGGTTGGTGTTTACTACGACTCGCTTTTGGTGCTTTCTACGACTCGCTTTTGGTGCTTTCTACGACTCGCTTTTGGTGCTTTCTAAAACTCTTTTTTAGGCACCAGTATACTAACATACCTTTCTTTATCTTTAGCGTGTTTGTCGTTTGTGTTCACTGATGTGAATTGGACGTGTTGCGCAATAAATAAAATACGCAGTACCAATTTTATTAGTTTTACTTTTAAATTTAACTATTTTTTTTTGGATGTTTTTACGGCTCTCGGTTGTTGTTTTCTACGGCTCGCTTTCGGTGGTTTCTACGGCTCGCTTTCGGTGTTTTCTACGGCTCGCTTTCGGTGTTTTCTACGGCTCTCCTTCGGCGTTTTCTACGGCTCTCCTTCGGCGTTTTCTACGACTCGCAGTTTTGGTGTTTTAAGTAAGAGTTAGATAATGAACACTCGAGTTCTGTGATTTAGAGTGCCGAGCATTTAGATAGAAAACCACGAGCGCGCTAGCGCGAGTGGTTTTCTATCTAAAATGCGAGGCATTCTAAATAACATAGAACTCGAGTGTTCATTATCTAACCGTCTTAGAATTTGGTCACATCCACGAGACTTTTTTCTGAAATTATTAGCAACTACTGTAAGAAAGTAACTCTGAACATTTCGAAATAATATACAGGGTCTATAGACTTGGAGAGTAATTAGTATTCTCTATAGAGAATACTAATAAGGCTATTGTTTTCTAATGTTTCATAGCCTTGTTAGTATTCTCTATATAGAGAATACTAATTACTTAACTATGGGATTTAGACAGCTGAAATGGGGAACGCTGATTGGTCGAGTGGGTCATGTGATCATGTTCTAAGGCTCTTTTAGGCACCATTTTTCTACAACTAATTTTCGTGATTTTCTTTTAGGATTTTCCACGACTCTCTTTTGGGGTTTTCCACGACTCGCTTTTAGGAAGCAGTATACATGTACTAACAAAAAAATATTTCTTTCTTTCAGGGCGTTTGTCGTTTGTGTTCACTGATGTGAACGGTACGCGTTGCGCAATAAATAAAATACGCAGAACCAATTTTATATTGTTTTCCTTTTGAGTTTCTACGACTCGATCTCGTTTGGTGTTTTCTACACTCTCGGTTAGTGTTTTCTACGACTCACTTTCGGCGTTTTCTACGACTCTCCGTTGGTGTTTTCTACGACTCTCGGTTGGTGCTTTCTACGACTCGCTTTTGGTGCTTTCTACGACTCGCTTTTGGTGCTTTCTACGACTCGCTTTTGGTGCTTTCTAAAACTCTTTTTTAGGCACCAGTATACTAACATACCTTTCTTTATCTTTAGCTTGTTTGTCGTTTGTGTTCACTGATGTGAATTGGATGTGTTGCGCAATAAATAAAATACGCAGTACCAATTTTATTAGTTTTACTTTTAAATTTAACTCTTTTTTTTGGTGTTTTTTACGGCTCTCGGTTGTTGTTTTCTACGGCTCGCTTTCGGTGGTTTCTACGGCTCACTTTCGGTGGTTTCTACGGCTCACTTTCGGTGTCTTCTACGGCTCACTTTCGGTGTTTTCTACGACTCTCGGTGTTTTCAACGACTCGCTTTCGGTGCTTTCTACGGCTCTCGGTTGGTGTTTTCAACGGCTCACTTTCGGTGTTTTCTACGGCTCTCGTTGGTGTTTTCTACGACTCTTTTAGGCACCACTATACTAGCATACCTTTCTTTATCTTTAGCGTGTTTGTCGTTTGTGTTCACTGATGTGAACTGGACGTGTTGTGCAATAAATAAAATACGCAGAACTAATTTTATATTTTGTTTTCCTTTTGATTTTTTGAGACCCTTTTGGTGTTTCTACGACTCTCGGTTGGCATTTTCAACAGCTCACTTTCTTTGTTTTCTACAGCTCTCGGTTGGTGTTTTCTACGACTCCAGTCGGTCGTTGTTTTCTACGATTCTTTTATGCACCAGTATACTAACATAACTTTTTTAAATCTTTCAGGGTATTGTCGTTTGTGTTCACTGATGTGATCTGTACTACTCTGCGAGTACTTACTTTCTTTGGTTCAGTTTCGGTTCTCCCTTCTGAGAGCGAAGAAAACATTTTCTTCGTTCTCAGAGGAAGGGAGAACCGAAAACCAAAGAAAATAAGGGTCTGCTCGCAGGGTAAATCTGTACGTGTTGCGCAATAAATAAAATTCGCAGAAATAGTTTTACTGGTTAGTGATTTTCTTTTGATTTTTTTTACAACTAATATTTGTGATTTTCCTTTAGGGTTTTCTACGACTCCTCCGTTCTCGGTTTTGCTCGACCTACATCTCGGTTCAGTTTCCTCGACTCTTCTCGGTCTTTCTACGACTCTTTACTCGGGTTTTCTATGACTGTTTTCTCGGATTTTCGACTCTTTTCTCCAATTACGCAGGTTTACGGCGTTTTTACCACAATCGTTTCTATTTGGCATCCGAATTACGTAGGTTTTCACCACTCGTTTCTATTTGGCATCCGAATTACGTAGGTTTTCACCACTCGTTTCTATTTGGCTTCCGAATCACGTAGGTTCTCACCACTCGATTCTATTTGGCTTCCGAATTAGGCGGGTTTTCACCACTCGCTTCTATTTGGCTTCCAAATTAGGCGGTCTTACCACTATCGTTTCTATTTGGCTTCCGAATTAGGCGGGTTTTCACCACTCGTTTCTATTTGGCTTCCGAATTACGCGGGTTTCCACCACTATCGTTTCTATTTGGCTTCCGAATTAGGCGGGTTTTCACCACTATCGTTTCTATTTGGCTTCCGAATTACGTGGGTTTTCAACACTCGTTTCTATTTGGCTTCCGAATTAGGCGGGTTTCCACCACTCGTTTCTATTTCGCTTCCGAATTAGGCTGGTTTTCACCACTATCGTTTGTATTTGGCTTCCGAATTACGCGGGTTTTCACCACTATCGTTCCTATTTGGCTTCCGAATTAGGCTGGTTTCCACCACTATCGTTCCTATTTGGCTTCCGAATTAGGCGGGTTTTCACCACTCGTTTCTATTTGGCTTCCGAATTACGCGGGTTTCCACCACTATCGTTTCTATTTGGCTTCCGAATTAGGCGGGTTTTCACCACTATCGTTTCTATTTGGCTTCCGAATTACGTGGGTTTTCAACACTCGTTTCTATTTGGCTTCCGAATTAGGCGGGTTTCCACCACTCGTTTCTATTTGGCTTCCGAATTAGGCTGGTTTCCACCACTATCGTTTGTATTTGGCTTCCGAATTAGGCTGGTTTTCACCACACGTTTGTATTTGGCTTCCGAATTACGCGGGTTTTCACCACTATCGTTTGTATTTGGCTTCTGAATTACGCGGGTTTTCACCACTATCGTTTGTATTTGGCTTCCGAATTACGCGGGTTTTCACCACTATCGTTTCTATTTGGCTTCCGAATTACGCGGGTTTTCACCACTATCGTTTCTATTTGGCTTCCGAATTACGCGGGTTTTCACCACTCGTTTCTATTTGGCTTCCGAATTAGGCGGGTTTTTACCACTCGTTTCTATTTGGCTTCCGAATTAGGTGGGTTTCCACCACTATCGTTCCTATTTGGCTTCCGAATTACGCGGGTTTTCACCACTATCGTTCCTATTTGGCTTCCGAATTACGCGGATTTTCACCACTATCGTTTCTCGTTGTCTCTTGTTTTGTGTTTGGCCTTGTATATTTTAATGTTGGTCTTTGATGTACCCATTTTCAGGATCATGCGCAGTTCTATAAACCCTTTGTTTATTTTGCGGGCAGGGAGATGTTAAACAATAGGTAGCCCGCCATATAAAACAAAGGATTTGTTCAACTGCTCATGATCGTTAAACCTGGGTTATTGTTTGGATTGAATTTGGCAGCAATTTTTTTATTCAATTGGAATGTCTTACGAGCCGTCATGCACACACCAAAAAAACCTACTCAGTGGTGTTACAGCGCACGCGCGGCAGTGAGCCGTGAGGACTGGGTGCAAGTCCCAGCTGAGTACCTGTCCATCAGTCATGGCGACTCGGCTCGATGCGGGGGGAATAAGTAAAAACAGACAACTATAAAAACAATTGATCTCCGGACCCTATGATAGTCCAACATATCCTCGCTCTAGAATTACCAATAATCGCTAATTCTAGAACGCAAATTAAACAATGACACATTCTTAACCAGTCGAGGATAAATATAAACACATTTCGAACGGCGGTAGACGCGCTTAGCGTAGTGGTCTACCTTATCAAGCAATACACGGTTACGGGTTCGAGTCCAAGTACGAGCGCTAAAAAATGGTTTTCCTTGTCTTGTTTACCTGTGAACCCTAGCTCTAGTTGAATGAGAACCCGTCGTTTACCCGTCCGATGGTTAGGTTTGTGGTTCGGGTTAGGATTTGTCTTAGAATTAACAATAATCGTTATTTCAAGCGTGTTTGCCATGTACTGATTATTAAACGCGTCATCTCCCTTAGATTGACCCGCTAAATTAGCGCCTTTGAAACAGTACAACGCATCCACACTCTAGAAATACCAATAATCCAACACGTTATCTCCCTTAGATTGACTATTATCATCAATTGTCAAAATCGCTAGAATTGATTATAATCATTATTCTAAGACAAACCCTAGCCCGAACTACAAACCGAACCCTAACCATCGGACGAGTTCTCACTCACCTAGAGCTAGGGTTCACAGGTAAACAAGAAAGGAAGGTAAATTTTCTACTCTGGCTCGAACTCGTAACCGTTTGCGTGTAGTGCTTGGTAGTACAGACGTCCTGACCACTACACTTAAGCGCGTCTACCGCCGTTCGGAATTTGACAATTGTTTATCTTTATCCTTGACTTGTTTTAACCTCGAGGTTAAATTGAGGATTATAATCAATTCTAGCCATTTTGACAATTGATGATATTAGTCGTTGTACTGTTTCAAAGGCGCTAATTCAGTACATTGAAGCGAGGCGTTAAGCGGGTCAATCGTTTGCAAGAGTATCGCAGCAAACAAACGGGCGAACTCTTAAGATACCTAATCCTGAGGATACTTTCAATATGTTCATGTCAAGAAGTGCACTACAATATACGGCGCGATAATCAGAGTGCCAGAAAGTATTCTGACGGATATTTAAGAAAAAAATTAAATTTATATTTTAAATACGCGTTGAGGTCCAGATAAATATTACCTATTTGCAAAATATTTCTTCCAGCTATATTTTGCCTTAAGCGAATTGTTTTGGGGGTTTTGTACGGTGGCCCATAAGGGTCACGGCTAAACGAGAACTCACGGCACGTAGGTTTGGAGCGCGCCACTCAGTATGCGCATGCGCGAAATGCTGACGAACTGATTCGATCCACGTGACAAAGGAGAAACATGGCGGATATTTTGGTTGATTTCCACGGCGTCAAAATATCGAGAAAATCATCTCACTTGAACCTGCAGTTACACTGAAAGTTTGCACGATTACTCCGTTGCAATAGATGAAGGATTTTAACGGGAAATTTTAGCAATGAATGAAGTGAGTAGCGCCAAAAATCCGATAAACTTTGGATTTCCATGGTGATTGAAAACACGACAACGTGTACAGGCTCTTTTTAAAAACAACTTTGGAGCTTCAGAGATTGGGTTATTTCAGTTTTTGAAAAACTTTCGAGCATTGGAAGTCATGGCCCAGGTCCAGTTGATGAAGACCAAGCAAGTCGTTAGTTATGGAGTTTTGTTGGTGAAGTTTGATGACTGTTTGGATTTTGCTTGGATTTTGCTTGGATCGTCCTTCGTGCTCGTGTGCTTGGCGAGGTATGCATCTGGCCTCATGACATGTTGAGCAAAGAATGCTCTGATACCGATCATCCTAAGGTGTATAAAGGTAAGAAGAGTTGGGATCAAGTGTTGTTTACGAATCCAATCGAAAATTTTCTATTGAGAATCACTCGAAATTCAAACATTTTAGGACGACAAAATCCCCAAATATTGACTGGGGTGGCAAGATCGTGTGGAGTTTTGTCGTCCAAAAAATTATGTTTGATCTTCGAGTAATTCTCAACAATAAATGTTCGATTGGAGTCGTAAACTACACTTGATCCAAAGTGTTCAATTTTAGTTTAATAAAATGTTATATAAGTTTTCTTAAACATTAATGATCCTTTTAAGTGGCTGTGACTGCAGTGTCATTGTATTTGCAGTTTAGCCTGAGTCACTCACCAAAAGGCAGGTCAATTCCTTATACAGTTTTTGTGATGGTAAAGATGCATTTATGTTTACCAATGAAAATTGAATGAAAGTTTTGTTTAGTTTGCTGTACCACACAAAGTAAGTCTTGTGTATGTACAAACTCTATGATTAGTCAAAACACAATAAACTTAAGATGGACACTGCCATGATACAAGTAGCAATAATAATATGGGTTGGTATAGCAGTCAATGAAATCCACTGTGTACTGTGTAATGCACCGATAAAGCTCTAACCACCTGAACGAGTTGCATTCGAGTCTCGTTGGTATATTTTTACCATCACAAAAACCTGTAGAAAAAACTTACCTGTTGGTGAGAGACTAAGCCAAAAGCAGGGTGCAGCTCTTAAGTATGTTTAAAAACATCCAAAGAGAATGTTTCTACTTTCACTTTGTACTCGAAGTTTGTTGATTTTTTAAGTTTGCTCATAAGACAAATGAATTGGTGAATGCCTGGATTCTGGGCATATTGACATCATCAGTATAAATTTTTTGGCCTTGAGTTGAAGACGTTTCTTTGGGGGAGCCAGTTGGAGCGAGCACAAAGATTTGGCTGTGTTTGCAGGCTACTACAACATATGTTAATAAAAGGCAAACAAATCATAATTACCCTATATCATTATGACGTCACGGCTTGTTTATGAGGGGGACAGAATTGACTTGAACAATAGAATTTTGAACTAAATCTGCTCTGCTGAGGAAAATTTAACTTCGAATTGTCTGATTTCCAGATATCAGCTGTATCAATGTTTATCCCACAATATTTACCATATTTGGTGGCTGTTACCGCTATTCTACGTTCTACAAAATGCATTTGAGAGCTATTTCCTTTGTGTTGTTGCTGTTCTGTCCCCCTCCCACGACCGTGATCCTTAGCATTTAAACAATAGATTGTTTTCATTTGACGTCATAATGATATAGGTCAATTGATCATTCATAAATTAAAGTGATTATTTTATTGTGCATTACATGTAAATTTAAACCTGCTTGTCTGAGGAAGGTCACTCTATTCTGCATGCCATACACTGTACATGTGCATTGTATTATTAAATCCTGAAGTCAGTCGAGTGTTGCGCTGACATTTTACTTCCTCTTCACTGAAGGCTTCAGCTTTGCATTTTCTGGATGGACTGCCATTAGGTGCCTCTTCAGTGCATGTTCTCTCGAGCCTCTTGTGCATATTTTGTGTGTTCTTGGCATAATTTAATACATATATATGATAAAAATATAGAGGAAAATTATAA
The DNA here is from genome assembly GCA_030867875.1 of Actinernus sp. WN-2022. Taxonomy (NCBI): domain Eukaryota; kingdom Metazoa; phylum Cnidaria; class Anthozoa; order Actiniaria; family Actinernidae; genus Actinernus; species Actinernus sp. WN-2022. The sequence goes on from JAOWCC010001751.1 coordinate 10,700,080, forward strand.
ATGTACAATTACTGTAACTGGGACCACTTGGTGGGAGGGGGGGGTGCATGTGGCTGGGTCCAATAAGAAGTATGAATAGGCCTTTTGCAGGAACAGTCAAAACAAATTAATTAAGCTCATGATCCCATGTGAAAAGCTTTACTGGAGGGATTTTTTTTTTTCACAAACACAGTTTTTGAAAGATTGACACTAACAGATGAACTTATAATTGATTGGAGTTGGAAAATAGCATTTCCAAACAACTTTTCAATAAATGAAGTTGGAAATCTTTAGCCACCTGGTACATGTACAACCATTTGATTGTATCCTGCAAAAGGACCATTCCATCCATACACATGGATTTATTACTATGTAATTGTCATTCTTGAAAATTTTATAAAATAGCCACTAGGATCAACTTCATCACTCAAATACACAAATGTTTAACAGCCTTATTTTATTCCATGGCAGGTCAACATCTGCATGCATTGCCACAGCAACTTCTGCTGACACGAAGATGTTTTGTTTAATGCCATCCATTAGTTCTTGTTGTTCTTTTCTGGTTAGCTTCTTGATTTCATCCCTCTGCTGCACTACTGAAGATTCAAGGGTTGACCCAGAAACCTGAAACCGGTGGCCACTAAGCTCCTTACTTCAACGTCGTATCTCAGGTGCATTAAGGCCTGGGTCTCAAAATGGCCGCCGGCAAATCAATAGGAGGTAGTCTCTCTTTCTCGTTGTAATTGTTTTTCTTAAAACTTTGACAAACATGATGTTACGACCTTAACAATTAAACGTGACAGTTTCCATGGAAACATGGAATGTGACCTTTGAACTCTAATTTAAGAAATATTTATCTAAAAGCCTCCTGCATTATGGTAAAGTGTTTTCATATTTCTGGGATATTTATGTATGTGAATCAGAGATAGTCCATGGTTTATAAATCCAACGAGGACGCTAGAGAAAAATATTATCAAACGGCCGTGAACTTGGGGTATCAAATTTCACATTAGCCTAAATGAGTCCTTCCCCATAATATTTTCAATTGTCCTCGTTGGATTTATAAACCATGGACTATCTCTGATTCACATGCATAAAAATCCCTGGCATATACAAACACTTTACCACAATGCAGGAGGCTTTTAAATACATTATTTTCATCAGAGTTCAAAGGTCACATTCCATGTTTCCATGGAATCTGTCATGTATTTTTGTTAAGGTTGTGACAACATCATGTTTGTCAAAATTGTATGTAAAAATATTACAAAGAGAAAGAGCTAGACTACCCCCTCTTGATTTGGGGTGGCCACCTTGAGACCCAGGCCTTAATGCACCTGAGATTGTAGAACTGCTAGCAAGATTGCTTTTTACACGAGGAATTGTAATCCTTAACACTATGATTGGCTGTATACACCGGTAACCAAAATGAAAAAATAGCTATTTAGAAATATGTAGAAGCAGGAGGCTGTTATGTAACCTTGATAATTATTTATCAAACTCATTAATAATTCATGAAGGGAAACAAAGGTAATGAATATGTCATCTGTATTTTCCCTGGTTAACATAAACTTTGGCTTTGATTTTTTTTGGCTGAAATAGTTTATATCGCAAAAATAACTGAAAAACATGTCTAGAATTTCGAAGTCATTGGATTTACAAACAGTGGCCTTAACTGCCCGAGTTTGTAAATCTGATAACACACAGCCACTCGTTATGTATCTATTACATTTATACATCAGGGACGGTGGAGCAAAATTTCAAGTGGGAGGGGGGTTAAAAAAGTGGGGGGGGGGGGGGGGGCTAAAAATGGTCATTAAGCCGGTATGACCAAACTATAGTCTTAAATTGACTGAGAAGTAACTAGGCAAAATATTTTTTGGCAAAAAAGTGGGAGGGGGGGGGGGGGGCTACATTTTTTGTACCTCAGCATTCTGACTTTACACATGAAAATATGAAAAAGATACAATTTACCTTCCAGATTTGGCTATAAAGTCAAGCAGATACTTTCATTAAAAATTGATGTTATATTTCACCATCAGCACCACGTAATTGATGGAGATTGATTGCAAATCAATAGCATGCAAGACACCAACCATAATTTAGTGCTAAACTTTTGATACATTTACACAGTTTTCTATCCACAGGTACTTGCAGTACATGTATAATATTGTATGTATAAATATGTATTTTACAAGATAGAAATATAGGAACAACTATATATTATGTGTGAAAACATCAAGATATTTAACATATATATTGAATTCATCCGGGTTAAATATATCTTAATAAAACAAACAGGTGGCTAACGAGTTAAAAAAATACTTTATAGTTTGTGCAGAAAAGGCCACTGCACAGGCCAGACTGAAATGCAGTCACGGAGACCTTAAAAATATGTATTTGTTTAGTATGCTGAAATTCACAATAAATGTATGTAATCTATCATTCTCAACTGTTGTCTTAGTAATGTAAGCCCCACAAAGCCTCTGATCAACATTGAATTGAGAGACAGAACAACTTACTATTTCTCACAAACACATACCTGTGAACTTCCAGTTTTGAATTGTATGCTTTGTTGGCCTTGTGTTTTTGCTAAGGCCTCTTTCATTCGTATTCCATGGGTCATCACTTCTTCCATTGCTGTGGGAAGGGCGTGGCCAATGGGCAACTGGAGAAATTCACTGGCAAGGGGATTTTCAATGGGATGGTATCTGGAAGCTCCTTGTTCCGACGGGCATGCTATGATTTTGGTGGCCCTGGCCCCATCACCGCAACAAAATTGAACATGATCTTGAAGGCGGTTAAGAGATACCTGTGCGTGACACCCTTCCTTTGGGCAGTTGACTCAGCTCGCATAGCCTGCTATAGTGTAGAGGGGAAGGACGTATAGCCGGTCAAGCACTTCTTTACAAACAGTGCAGTCTGGTCCCCCCCCCCCCCCCCCCCCCCCCCCCCCATGATTTCATTTGTGTGCAACCCAATTAGCCAAACGGGTACAACATAAAGCATGTTGGCAGGCAGTAATCACTGGTCTATCTAGAAGTCTTAAACAAATTGGGTACTTGAGCCTTGCCACGTTAATGTTCCTCGTATCGTTTGGCCACGTAAGATTTTCAATGCTGTTCATTAGGGAGGGTGGTGTTTTTTTCTCAAAACCTAAGTGCAACTCGCTGGCGCGATCACCCTAGCCGTGGCGCTACTACTTGGTACTGGTTTGGGATAAAATGACCCGCCGCTTTTTACCGGACGTCCGCCTTTGTTTTGCAGACCTCGCACCCAGCTCGATGAGGATGCCACTGTTTCGAAACTTTAGATCACCTTTCTCCAGTTTCGCCTCGAACGATGTCATAGTGCGGTAACAAGTGTTGCAAAACCGCGGTGGATGAATTTGGGGTAGGTCACTCTTCGTTGATGGGTGGGGCCGAAAACAGCGGTCAAGACAACACTGAAATTTAGTCACATCCCGTGTGTAGTTATATTGCGGGTTGGTCTTATTTTTGGAGTTATGCCTCCCACAAATTCGGCAAAATTCACAAGAGTTTTTCCGTATGATACTCCATTTCCGAAACTATGGAAACCGAGGGACAAAAACATTAGGGCATTTAAATGTTTCAATCAAGTGCGCGCCAGCTCGGATTTCCCCCCTTCGCTCGCGCCAAGAATTCCCGCCAAAATGGTGGTCAGGAAGTCTTCAATAACACAAAAAGGAAAAAACTCCATAAGCAAAACAATATTTTATTTTACAGTAAAGGAACTTCTCATGAGTTGTATTTGTGTGTCGTTGTTGGGAAAACTCGAGTTAGTGTTTTTTTCCTCAGTGCATAATTCAGACACTATCATCATTTGTCTTTCGATCCGTCTCCATAATCGATGAAAGTCTTTCTTTAAAGCTACTTTACGAAGGCTCTTACTTTTTTGTGTGCACTTTGCCTCCAAGCTATCATTAGTTTTACCTTCCTCCTTAGGTTTATTACAGGTAATTTCACAATCGTACTTTATTTAGTGCAATAGAAGGCAACAATCACCTCGCCGTAACAACTACAACTTGCAAGCTCTCCACCATATTGGAAATGTTTGTTACGTGTTTCCGCTGAAATGAGCCCGTGATCATTCGCGCATGCTCAGACTGAGTGGTAGGATTTGAGGCAATCTAAACGTACGTGACGGCAAAACAGAACAAGTCTACGGCAACACAGAACAAACTCACGGCATATTAAAACAAACTCGCGGCATATTAAAACAAACTCGCGGCATATTAAAACAAACTCGCGGCATATTAAAACAAACTCGCGGCATATTAAAACAAACTCGCGGCATATTAAAACAAACTCGCGGCATATTAAAACAAACTCACGGCAGGAACGGTAACTCCACGGCAAAAGAAAGCGAAAGAGCCACGGCGGAAGTGAAAAAGCACGGCGGAAGTGACTAGCCTTTTACCCACAATACAGCAGAACAATCAAACCTCGTCCCCAGGGTCCTCTCTTAGCCGCCATTTTGAAAAAAGGGCGAGCAGAGAGGAGTTACAGATTGCAGAAAGTTCAAGATGGCGGACAACCAGGATGAAAGTGACATTATTAAGTATTTATTTTATCGTGGTTACAGTTATGAAGAAATAGTTGGTATGCTTTCAAAGTGTCATGGAATAGAAATAAGCTTAAGTACGCTAAAAAGACGTCTAAAAGATTGGAATATTGCAAGGAGAAATGTAGAATACGATATAAATGATGTCAGAACTGCGATTACCGAACTTTTGGATGGCCCAGATTCAACAGTAGGATATCGGTCCATCTGGCATGCTCTCCAAATAAAGGGTGTCGTGGTACCACGGATAGTCGTTCAAGAATTGATGAAAGAAATTGACCCAGGAGGAGTTGAGTCAAGGAAAGCACATAAGCTAAAAAGAAGAGAGTATCATTGTTTAGGGCCCAACAGTGCCTGGCATGCCGATGGGTATGATAAACTGAAGCCATATGGCTTCCCTATCCATGGGTGCATCGATGGCTTTAGTCGTAAAGTACTTTGGCTGTACGTAACACGCTCTAATAACTACCCTGATAACATTGCTGTATATTATCTAGATGCTGTGCAACAACTGGGTGGGTGTCCACAAGAATTGGACACTGATCTAGGTACTGAGAATGGTACAATGGCTGGGATACATTCTTTTTTTATGAATGACCCCAATTCTCACAGGTATGTTTCTTCTCCAAGAAATCAAAGAATTGAAGGGTGGTGGAGCTTCCTAAGAAAAAATTGGTCAACATGGTGGATGAACTTCTTTAAAGACATGATAGAGAAGGGGATCCTGAACACAGCTGACCAGCTACATGTAGAATGCCTTTGGTTCTGCTTTTCTAGTCTCTTACAAACGGATCTGGATAGGGTTAGGGAGGCTTGGAATACCCACTATATTAGAAAATCTCGTCACGATACTGTAGCAGGAAGACCCAATGCAATTTATAATTTACCAGAAAGATATGGAGGTACTGATAAGCAGATTGTTGAAATTTCACACAGTGATCTCAAGTATGCTTATAGTCATCTTGTACAAAAAGATGAAGACGATGAGTACCAAGAGTATTTCCAATATGTAATACAAAATCTAAATAAAAAGCAGCCTGAACACTGGAGAGAGGCATTGCAAAGGTACAGTGAATTATTAGACATTGCAATAAATGGTTATTAAAACAAGGCAGTTATTTGACAACTATGCTTTTATTATAAAACTATATATCAACAATAATGTATATCGTTCATTATGACACATAAGGTATGTCATACTATTTCAAGTGTCAGTGATGGATGTCTTTACTTTTCATATTATGATCAATGTCCATCTGAACTGTCTATTTGATAAATATTTTGATGTAATTGTCATAAAATCAAATATAAATAATTAATCATGTTATTAAAATGTGTCCTTATATATAATCAATCTGACAAATTAAATTGTATAAGTCAACTGCATTCTGAGTACAGTTACTTCTATGAACATTAACATTGGATAATAATGTAAACTGTATAAATTTGAAAAGTTTCAACTGGCTATACAAAAGTGTAACTACAATGTAATATACTGGTAAAATGTGCATTGCTATTCAGTTAACACAGTTGGCACAAAATACCTCAAAGATGCAAGATGCTATCGTACAAATACTTCCACAGTTTCCATCCAAGAGAAAAGAAAGTATTTACCTAGCAACAAGACAGTAGTCTTTTTTTTTTAGATTTTTGGCAGGAAATGACGTCATGAACATGACAAAAAAAATCACTTATCTTATTATTTGAATTGAATTTGAGTTTCAATTGTATTGGCTACAATTTTAGAAATTATTTTATGTTAGCGTTTTGGAGGTATTTTGTGCCCACCGTGAACATTGGGTTGAATTCTAACATAGTCAATCACTGCAACCACAATTACCGAGTTGTAACATGTATTTTTACAGCAATATTGACACTCTTAAGCATTTTTTTTTTGCCAAACTGTAACAAAGAATCATCTGTAAACAAAGATTGATGTATCAATTGCATAAAATATCTACTATACCAACAACATGTTGTATTTTCCATCATGTTTAAATCATTCCAATAAACCTGAGCACTACTAATTAGCTGTTGGGTCCTTATTTATATTAATACTCTTTAGCACAATATACATAAGAAACAACAAAGAACAGCAATTCCAGCTTAAAATGTGTAAATAAAAGTTATTACATTAATGGCAAACTAAAGGAGAAGCCCATGACCTTTACACATGCTAGTACTCTTAATCCTTGGGCAATATTTTGTGAAATAGTTGTATATCACTTTTTGTAATCTCTGTTTGTACTAGCATAAAATGCATTTAATTTTAATACCAATATCTATTAGACTGTATTAGCACAAAAGATATACTAATTAGTAGTGTCCAGGTATATATACATGTAGTACAGTATAATTATGTTGAATACCAATAATAAATTTGTATGTTAACAGTAAATGTCTATGTCCTGGAAAAAGCTTGACTTTTACAAAAGGCTAGCAAAAATACATCTTTAAATGCATCTGAACTTGACATGTGTAAAACTGGAAATGTTATTTCTCTCCCACATGCCCCAACATGAGGGAAACATACCCTGTGGTGTGGATTCCTCTGCATGCATTCATGATTAAACTTGATGTAGATAGGTTTCTTTTCGACTATATCTCTGTGCCTTTGGCCTGTAAGCCATCCCATAACAGCTGCAGGGGTCATGTCTGGTGTGGTAAACTTGTCTTCGGTAGCCATCAATTCATCATCATCATCATCATCATCAACACTGTATGTACTTTTCCAAGCTAATGCTTCTGTATAGCCAGTTACTGTTGTGTCTTCGAGATTGAAAATAAAGTCTTGGAAATGATCCATGACTGCCTCTTCTAAGTGGTGACGTGATGTACCTTCAGGTGATAATTCTGGTTTCATCAACGAAAACAGGTAGTCAGCATCCACAGGCTTTTGTTCACCTACAACAAACAAGCTTCTCGCTGCTTTTGGGTGATTTGTTACGATTGTAGTCAAGCAATACAACTCCATTCCTTTCTGGACCTCTTTAAGGATTAAAGCTCTTCTGCTAAGCATACCTACAACTACTGCAGCAACAATGGAGTCAACGTTGGTGTTATTAATTGGGCCAGTGTATCCATGCTCAAGGATCAGGTCAACATGTTCTGTCACATCCTGCTTGATTTGTTGCAAAGTCTTAAGTTCACTTGCAGTCAAATGTTTATCAAGATCTTCAGAAGAGAAATCAACATCAGAAACTAGAGTATTGTAAACACAAGGGGCCAAAAAGCAAGGTGGTGGACCTCCTTGGGACAAACTAACAGCGATCACTTGTCCGATGGATTTATAGTTGCCATTATGGATATCATTAGTGGAATAGAGAGGACTTCCATCAGGAAAGAATTTTCCCCCTATTTCCACAACTGTGGCAGCCAGAAATTCACGCGCCAGAGCACCATCATCAATACCATCTTCTCCAATAAACTTTAGTCTCAGTACATGCTCCGGGGTAACTTTTGAAGCTGCTCTACGCCATAAGCTAAGTGCTCTATCCAAAGGCGCACCTCTTCGTATGACTATATACATAGAGTTTTTGCCATCAATGAGGACTTCTTTCTCTAATGCTTTGATTACATCTACTTCAGTATCTATTTTGATAGATTTGTTAGAATCATCTGATTGCTGAGGAGCAATGTAACCATATAATCTGTTCAATTCGTCTTGCAGGAACCATGAACCTCTATCATCATCAGTTTTGGAGGTGGTGGAGTTGGTGGTACTGTTACTTAATCCTGATGGGCCAGGTCTATCCTGGATGGGGAGGTTATCATTTTCAGTGTGATTCTGCTTTACTGGTGGCATATTGTCAGGCTCGTCACTGTTTCTCCTTTTGTTGACTGATACGTCAGATTGACTATCATCTTCGTCATCAACATCACCTTTTGACATTTTGAAATCTTCACAAGTACAAAGAAACAATGTTATTCTTTTGTAGTCTTTCAGAATCCCTTCTCTATATTTCTCAAGGGTGAAGAATTCTTTGCATGATCCTGGTAAAAATACAGCTTCCTGTCCATCTTCAAGTAGGAGGAGATATTCAACACCATCTTCATACAAGTCACTGTGGTAATCTCGCAGTTTTACCGTGGCAGTCTCTAACAATGTTTTATAGTTGGCACTTTTCTCTACTCGAATGGATAGCCTTTTTCCTCTTTTCTCTTTCAGCTTCTCTTCATTTATATCCCATATCATCAATCCAATGGCAATAATAACTTCTTGATTATCTTGTTTTTGGCTTTCTTTTTTCCCCTTCCCTTTCCCTTTGCCTTTGACTCCTAATGAGTTCTTTTCTGGCCTTCCATCTTTCCCAGTCTTGAAATCAACAAAGGATTTTATGCTGCAAGCAGTTGAGGTCCGTCCAAAGAGAGGCTTTCCCACTTTTAAAAGCTCTATGAATATAAAGAAATATATAATTCAATTCCTAAAATTTGGAAACTAGTTTGATTGCCCAAAAACTTCAGGAAAGCTAGAGAAAAAGGTTCTCCCTCAGCAATTTTTTTTTTTTAAGTACAGAAATATGAAGTAAATGCATCATTTTCCAATTAAAATCTTAGTAATCTCGCCCTTATTTTACCCATGATGCCTTTTTAAATATGAACTGGTCTATGAGGGGTCCCTGTCATCCAAAACTGAGCGTGTGGCTTTAAAATAAAATGGCCCAATCTGCACAGCTTGTTTCGCGATAACTTTGGGTTCCATGTCGTCAGATAAATCATCAATTATAAATAATAACGCGGCCTGTTTACACTAGAGGTTAATTCAGTGGATTACGAAGTTTTCACAAGAAAAAGCGCTTACATACTCATTGCTACGTAAGTAGTACGTAAGCGCTTTTCTTGTAAAATTCAACGTGGAATTAGTTCGTAATCCAATCATCAAGATTCTGATTATGTTTTTGCTTACCTTTACCACAAGTTTGGCAAAATATTGACTTTTCATCATCAACTTTGCAGCCACAGTTCGAACAAAACATTTTGACAAATATGTCGGACCACGTGGAGAGATGGAAATACTGCGCATATTGAATCTTTCATGAATCCTTTCCGCAGACCAAAACTATTGCAGGCTCTTTAGGTACGAGTTTGGAGATTTACTTCCGCCGTGCTTTTTCACTTCCGCCGTGGCTCTTTCGCTTTCTTTTGCCGTGGAGTTACCGTTCCTGCCGTGAGTTTGTTTTAATATGCCGTGAGTTTGTTTTAATATGCCGCGAGTTTGTTTTAATATGCCGCGAGTTTGTTTTAATATGCCGCGAGTTTGTTTTAATATGCCGTGAGTTTGTTTTAATATGCCGCGAGTTTGTTTTAATATGCCGCGAGTTTGTTTTAATATGCCGCGAGTTTGTTTTAATATGCCGCGAGTTTGTTTTAATATGCCGCGAGTTTGTTTTAATATGCCGTGAGTTTGTTCTGTGTTGCCGTAGACTTGTTCTGTTTTGCCGTGAGTTCTCGTTTAGCCGTGACCCTTATGGGCCACCGTAGTTTTGCCCCTGCTCATTTTTCTAATAGTCCATCCCTAGCAAAGATATAACAGATTTTGCGCTTGCGATTTGCATTTCTTGTGCCGAAAGCTGCGGAATAGCGAGCGACGAAGAAAAGTGTCGATTTGTGCTTTGGCGAGGTCGAGTTGCCTACCTTAGGAATTATTTAGAGCCACGGTCAAAACTTGAATCCTAATAAACTGCTTTAGAAGGCCCCAAATCGCCAAAAATCTACTCGCCCAACATCAGTATCAATCTTTTATCAATCTTTTATTATTGAAGATTTATTTCATAGGAAACGGAAAAGAGAATTCACACGGAGCAATTATTTAATTATCCTGAGATCGCTTTACATGAAACTAAACAGGTAACCCAACAGACTAGCTAATAAGTGGTAAATATACGTCTAGTCTGGGAAAGCTTGTGGTTTCAATACCTTTTTTCATTCTCTAGTAAATTCTTATCACTTACAATTTCATGTTGACATCAGCGATTTTATATTATAGCAGTATTTTAGAATGTAGATTAGCCGGGACACAGATAAATCTCATTACTAACTGGCAATCCGTGTTTCACTATTAAAAAAAACATAGGGCCCCTAACGGCAACTGGTGGATGGTCAGTGAGCTATTTTGGAAAATATCTAAAATCACATTGATTTCTAATGGCGGCGGCATCGCAATCGACCTGGTGTCGAACCTTGTCGTCACTTAAGCACTTTTTGCTGCAGTAGTTGGCCATTCTACAGCGAGTACACTTGATGTCTTCACTCTCAATAACATCACAACGCCAGCACTGGTGTTTAGACAACATGACAATGTGATTGTTGGTAGGGTATTTCTGATACCTGGAAACTCTAGTTCTACTTCAAGGCAGCGCCGGAAATTGTGAACTAGAAACTCAGTTTCTACTACGGTATGTATTCTTGAAATTGATGAATAAATTGATATAGGTCCGGTTACTTGTTGGGGCCGGTACTGGGGTCAAAATTTATCTAAATAGATTTTATTGGAACATTTATAATGCATGGCAAATCGAGCATGATACCGGTAAAGATTGAATGGTCACGTTGGTACAACCTGACCAGGAACAGCTGCACGAGAGAAATGTGCCGAAACATTTGCCATCTCAAACGAAAGTGAACGATGCGTGACATGTATTGTGAGCTTCATTTGGCTTTAAATAAGTGCAAAATACTTGATCAATTCTCTATACTCTGCTTCAAAATCACTTTTAGCAAATTCGATGACCACCTATACAATTATAATTTAAGAAGCCAGGAGAGTAATTTAGCACTTGCAAAGCCCAATATGGACTTTCTGAAACGAAGCTTGTAAGGAATATATAGCGGTATCACAACGGGGCATGGCACGCGATGAATTCATAATTTATTCAACAATTCCAAGATAACGCAAAGCGGAAACGCGATTTCTTAGAATTGATATATGCACACACACTGATTTCGCTGCCTTGGAATATAAATTTAATTTATTTCCGATACGCTCTCATTTGACATTCTCAGCAATCCGAAAATCGACTAACACTCTCAGATTGTCATGTTGTCTAAACACCAGTGCTGGCGTTGTGATGTTGTTGCAAGTGAAAACATCAAGTGTACTCGCTGTAGAATGGCCAACTACTGCAGCAAAAAGTGCTTAAGTGACGACACGGTTCGACACCAGGTCGATTGCGATGCTGCCGCCATTAGAAATCAATGTAAAGGTTGTGGAAAGGAAACAAGCGACATGAAGCAGTGCTCTAACTGTCTACAGGCTTGGTTCTGTGGGCCGGAATGTCAAAAACGAAACTGGAGTATTCACAAAGCGCAGTGTAAAGAAGTATCTCGGAGAACAGTTGAGTTAGTGAAACAGATTAAGGGTGACTTCAAACTGACTAGGGACGAAAAAGGAACTGGAGCTGTGTACTACTTTGGTAATTCTCCAGCTAGTGATCTCATCAATCTACAAATGAACGAAGGAGAGAGATATTCAAGTGACTTGAACTTTCTGCTGTGTGGTGTGGGAGACCCGCGCAGTGTCTGTCTGTCCATAGCGTCTCTACCAGACAACTATGGAGGAAGGGTGACCTTCGTGCTGAATGACATCTGCGCATGTACACTGGCAAGGACTGTTCTTCTCTTGTACATGATGTGTAAAGGTTGGTCAATTGAGATATTTAATTTGTTTTTAAGTTTAAGTAACAGTCCGCGCAAGAGGTAGGCACAATTCTATTGTTCAGATGCAATTTGCTTTCCCCACTTTAGTATTTTCTGTTTTTCATACTGACAACTCATCAACCCTGAAATCATAAATTTCTGAAAATATATCCACTAAAAATGCATTTTAAAGGTATAGTTCTTTTGTGTGAAAACATTTTGTCCAATCAGAAGAGTGCAAAACAACAACCAAGAAAACGTTCAATTCAAAAATGTTCCCCATATTGAAAGTTCGTCATATTGAAAGTTATGAGAGTTTTCACTAGATGCAATTCAAATCTGTTTACAAAATGAGAAAAAAATTCTTCTTCTTCAATTTTAGATAGATTTTAATGTCTAAGCCAATGAGGTGGAAGGTTGAAACAATACCACAATTAGCACCATTTTACATTCCATGCATAACATATGCCTACCTCTTGCGCGGACCATTACTTAATAGCTTGATAGCTGATGTGCAGCAATTAATTAGTGTTGCGGACGACATTAATTTGTAGAGTGAATCAAGAGTTTGGTATTGGTATAAAAAGAGTTGCCAAATAACTTAAACCCAAAATCTCCAGAGAAATAAAGAGAGCAAATTAAATCTCATTCTTCAATAATATAGAGCGAGGTGAATTATGCCACTTTTTAACTCGTGAAATCGCGCATGCAGAAATGAGTTAAAGTTATGGTTGAGTGTCCATCCGCATAACTCAAACAGGCCAGTCCTGGTCGGAGCTCTTTACCGCCCGCCTTCTACAAATAAAGAAATGGATTCCAAGATCGAACTTAACATTGAGACAGCGTTTTTAAGGAACTGGGAGACGATTTTGGTAGGGGACGTAAATGTCGATTATCTGGACCAAAAACTCTACTCGAAACACCGGCTGATCAAGTCTCTTAAGAGCATGAATATGACGCAACACGTTACTGTAGTTACACGACCCAAGAGTAACTCTTGCCTGGATCATGTTTATACCACAGACGGGGACTTTATCTCGGATATTATTGTGCCTAATATTGGAATTGCTGATCACCTTCCAGTGTTTCTTTGCCGTAAATATATCAAGGTAAACACCGGGTCGAACCACAGAATAATTAATTATCTTGACTTTAAGAATTTAAATATCGAGGCGCTGCTTGCGGACCTTCGGGACTCCATTGGGACAGTGCCTTTGTTTTTGATGAAGTTGATGACATTCTTGATGCCCTTGAATTGATACTAAATGAGGCATTGAAAACTCACATTCCTTCAAAACAAAAGCGCGTAAAGAAACCCAAACAGCCTGATTGGATAACTGATGTCTTAATTACTGCAATCAACAAGCGAGACCAGGAACTCAAAAAGGCGAGAAAATCAAATTCTCAGGAAGACTGGTCAAAATACAAAGGGACGAAATGTTACGTGACAAATTTGATAAAGAAGTCAAAACGCCAGTATTTTCAAGAGTCTATAGATGAAAACAAAGGGAATCCAAAGGCGATATGGAAAGCGTTGAAATCACTTACCAAAACACAAAAGTCATCCAAGATCACTGAGTTGAAAAGGGAAAATGGTGCTTTAGAAACGGATTCCTTGGCGATGGCGAACATGCTTAATGACTTCTTTGTAAACATTGTTCAAGATCTGAATAATGGCCAAACTCCAGCAAATCAATTTGACTCTTCTAAGCTTGAAAACTATGTTTCTTCTAGTATCGGAAATTTTGTCACTCAGTTCAATATCCCGCAAATTACAGCCCAGGAAACGCAAAAGCTAATCGACAGTTTGTCGTCCTCAAAAGCTACAGGACATGATGCAATAAGTGTCAAAGTGCTAAAACTAGTTTCACCTGTTTTTTCACAACCCCTAACAAGACTTTTCAATTTATCCATAGCAAAGGGGTGCTTTCCTAGTAAATGGAAGGTGGCGCGAGTCACGCCTCTTTTTAAGGATGGGGCGCGTGACAGCCGGGATAATTACAGGCCTATTTCGGTATTGTCTGTACTGTCCAAACTGCTCGAGAAGCATGTAACTGCATCATTTATGAATTATCTTGTAACAAATGGGTTGCTATACGATCTGCAATCGGCGTTCCGGGCGAGACTTTCAACAGAATCTGCCCTGATCAAGCTTACAGATGAAATTATTTTCAACCTGGATCGAGATGAAGTTACTGGAATGATATTTGTGGATTTTAGAAAGGCGTTTGACGTTGTTGATCATCAACTGCTACTGACTAAACTACGCCTCTATAGAGTGAGTGATTCCGCACTATCCTGGTTCCAGTCGTACGTTACGGATAGACTGCAGTTTGTAACTATTGATGGCAAAAGGTCAGATTCTCTACCGATTAAGCAAGGGGTACCACAAGGAAGCGTGTTAGGGCCTGCATTGTTCTTTTTATTTGTGAATGATATCCCACTCCATTTATCCAATTCTTCTGTGGATATATACGCCGATGACACTACAATTACTGCAAGTACACACTGGTCTGATCTCAAATCACTGACCCAGTGTTTAAATAGTGATCTTGATGCGGTAAGCGAGTGGGCGACAAATAATAAAATGTTTATCAACACGACCAAGACGAAATCCCTACTGGTTACAGGAAAGTGTATTGCAAAGAGGCTAGGTGAGGACATCACCCTATGCTTGAACGTTACGCTCGAAAATTCTGTAATTTCTGAGGTCTCTTCCCACAAGCTTCTTGGTGTAACTTTAGACAAGAACATGACTTTCGAGTCACATATCGATGAACTATGTAAAAAACTATCTAAACGCCTAGGTCTTCTTAAGCATATAAGCCCATACCTAAAGCAACGCCAAAGGGAACATTTCTATAATGGAGTTATAAAGCCTACTCTTATGTATGGGAGTATGGTATGGGATAGCTGTAGCGGGGATAGTTTGCAGAGAATACTTAAGCTTCAGAAAAGGGCCGCTCGCATTATTCTTGATGCTGACAGGTTAACACCGTCAATTACGTTATTTAATAATCTAAATTGGCTTCCCTTTATGAAGCAATCATGTATAAAAAGAAACACACTAGTTTATAAGCGTATAAATGCAAACTATTTTACCCCTAGTTACATAGATACTCTATTATTAAGGAACTCTGAAATTCACAATAGAGAGACACGCTACTCAAAGCTAAATTTGATATGTCCTAAATACAAAAGGGAAATGAATGGAGGGCGGACTTTCGCAGTCAGGACAATTAAAGAATGGAACTCTATAGATATAAGTATACGTAAGAAAGAGTCAGTAGCTAGTTTTAAACATAGTTTATTTAAATCATTTTTGAGTAAACAGAAAGCCACCATGCTCATCAATATATAAATTTCTATTACTTTTTAAGTAATTATCATAGTAGTTTTCTTTTTTGACTTTCGCAGTTAGGACAATTTAAAAAATGGAACTCTATAGATATAAGTATACTTATAGTATACCTTTTAAGTAATTATTATAGTAGCTTTTCTCGTTATCTTTACAATTGTACATAGTTATATCTTAGCATATTTTAATTGTTATTCGAAATTGTATTGTTTTATTCTTATCATAGTGAGGGCCACAGAGTCATCAGTGTTTTTACTACTGTAACGTGTTACCCTCTTGAAATAAAGCCTATTATTATTATTATTATTATTATTATTAAAGTACCCCTAACCTCATCTTTAAATATTTCTTCATATAAATTCTTATAATATTTAGAGTAATTCTGCGAAAAAAAGTTTTGTTTTTGCATGAAACATTCATTGTCTACGACCTGTTAAAAAAGGCGAAAAGCGACCCGGCACCTTTCACGACCGAGCAGCAGTACACTAATTAGAAGCATTGGTCGACCGCAATGTGTGCGGTTGTGAAACAAAGTTTCCGGGAATTTAATCGCGGATTGTACCAATTTCACTTTTATTCTTTCTTCCTCAATTTTCATTTAAACTAAAATTTTTTGGGGGGGGGTGTGTCACTCACTCACTCGCTATGGTGTTAGCAAATCAATATTTTAACGATCGCATCTGTCTCATTGTTCAATCGATATTTCTCTGAGGTTTTTTCGAATTCACGTGCGTAAAATGTCAATGCCTCTATCGCCTGTCCTGTTGATATATACAGGGTGTCTCATAAGTTCGTGCCCCTACTTTGAACAGATCAGTGAAAAACGTATTTTCCAATCTGTCAGAATTATAAAAGTTTTAGAGTTTATTATTCAATGTCTCTATAGTTTGTGTTTGCAATCTCAGTAGCCTGCATGTCCTCCTTCATTTTTTATAACGCGTTTCTTAGACGTCGTGGCATCGAATGCGACAGTTTATGCAGTGACGTCAAGGGGATATTTCTCCATGCTTCGGAGAGCCGCCTCTTTATTAGCTGTACCATGGTTTTCGGGATGAGATCTCTGTATGTAACCTCATCCATAATACTCCAGAGATTCTCGACTGGGTTACAATTTGGAGATTTAGCGGGCCAATCAGTTTTTTCGATGAAATTCGGTAAGTTTCGTTGGCACCAGTTTTGGGTAGACTTTGCGGTATGGGCCGGTGCTCCATCTTGTACGAAGGTCATGTTCTTGTTTGAGCTGAACACATTTCTCTTTACGGGTTTCTCAGTTGTAGATCTCCGGCTAAGTAATGGGCTGACCTCCTTCTCTAGGATCCTGTTGATATAGTAGTTGGCCGTCACAGTTTGCCCTTGTGGAATGAAGTGCAAATTTGTCAAGCCGCGACCGGTCATCCCACCCCAAATGAGCCATTTTGAACTTTGCTTAACTTGATAAGCTGGCGGAACTTGGCTTTCTTGCGCGCGAGCGGCCATACCACATCATTCTTTGGATTTGGCAGATGGAATAGGTACTTAGAGCATTCGTCTGAAAAAAGGAAATAAACGCACTCTTGTGCAGTAAGGTGTTTTTTTGCAAACTTCAGGCGAGCTGTGCGTTGTTTTTCTGTCAAAAGTGGTTTCTTCTGTCGTCGAAACGGCTTCCAACCTTTTTATTCATATATCGCCATACTGTCGCTCTTGAGCCAGATAAACCTTTATTCTGTAGATGTTTAGTAATCTTTCGAGTGGAGTTACCTCGTTTGTACTTGGCATTTTCAATGACATTTTTTGCTCTTTTGCTAAAGGCTGCTGGCCTTCGCGTTCTTGCTTTCTCTTCGAACTCTTCTCGACCTGACCACTTTTTCACCCAACGCTCACTTCTGGTTTCCATCGCGGGTATATACGTCATGGTAGTGTTTCGTTTCATAGTCTCCCTGCATAATACTGTAAAACAGTAGAGAAAATGATTATGCAGGGAGACTATATGGAACAAAACACTACCATGAAGTATATACCCGCACCCCGACGTGACTCTGAAAAAGTGCTGCATCTTACGCGCACTGTTGAAACCCAGTGATATTTTTTAATTTTGTTTTTCATTTTCCGGTGTCTTCTATTTTCTTCTAAACCTTTTGTTTGTATCAGTGATACAGACACTGATGTTTCATTAAACTGTACAAATTATAATTACTGATTTAGCGCTATCCTAGTGATAACCGACGTTACCCTTGCTTCGAACAATCGGGCCCTGGAGTATGCCCATCACGTGGTATCAGTCAGCGCACAGGATTGGCTGCCTAATTAACTATTAACGAGGTTTAAAATTGATGTAAGAAACGGGTTATCGTATGTACTGTTTTAAAATGTAATCGTACTCAAAGTGCTACTGAGTCACGCTTGGAGTTGTAAACAGTTTTATCAGTTTTAAAAGAATCCACTGCGAAACGTGTATTTGAGGAGATGGAAATATGTAGAATTCATGACAGTCATTTGTTTAATTGTACGTACTATATATATATATAGTGCGGATTCCAGTATGTGGGGACAACTAGGACCAAGTTTAGATTTAGGTTTAATAACAATAAAAGCCGATTGCGGGCGCATTCTAAGCTGTCTACGGTGAACAAACATGCAGAATGATGACTTTATTTATAGATACTTCTTTACTGAAGACATGCTGGTTTAAAGGACCTTAAAGTGCACCTTATAGATAAAGTTATGAATGTTGAGAATCTGGCTCAAGACTATCATACCTAATGGTCTAAATGAGTGACTTTTTCTGACCAAAATCGGGATAGCCGATCAAGAAATTATGAACAGCGTATATTGCTCTTTTCATCATGTTCTATACTTTATGTGCGTGCATCCTGGTTCTTAGGTAGCGGGCGCATTGGCTTAATTTCGGTTAATTTTACAGTTAGTTTGTAAGCGCGCACTCAGCAGTATTATTATTACGAATGTACACAGTAGGTTGTTTTATGACGTATGTAACGGTTTTCTGTCATTCACCCTGAAGAAGGCTGCTGTATATGTGGCCGAAATATAGGTGGTTTACGTTTAAAATCGTTTAAACTCTCATTTGTGTCGAATTATATATATATATATATATATATATATATAGCCGTATTAGCGAGGCTACTCTGAAGTACTTGTTGATTAATAGTAGTGCGAAAGCTGGACGATTTTACCTCCTTCCTAAGTTACACAAGAAAAGTTGTCCAGGAAGACAGGTAATTTCTGGTTGTAATACGCCTACGGAGAATCTTTCGGAATTTGTAGATCAACAGTTAAAGGATTTAGTACCTACCACTGATTTCATCTTATGTGAAGGACACGAATGATTTCTTGAGGATGTAGTATTCTGATTAACTTAATCATGAGCTCGCATGGTACATGGACATCGGACACGCTACGCGCGGATGCTCAGTAGTGTTAACCTAGAGTCAGCCATCTTGAAATCTAGTCTGAAAGACCTCGTGCTTGGCTCAGTTGTCTTTGTAGTCATTACAAAACAGTACATGGTGTCAGAAGTTGGATATACTCTAAAAAGTATGGAAAACGTAAAACCGCCGCAAGAAATGGATTTTTCTACGACTGAAAATATAAATCTACCGGAAAAATGGAGGAAATGGAAACATTCCTGTCGCTGAGCATGCCTAAAACGAACGAGAAGGAGAAGTGCAAAGCCCTCCTCTACATTATTGGACAACAAGGTAGGGACATTTATGATACTATGACCTTCGATGAGGGAGAAGCAGGCAAATTAGATGTTATTTAAGAAGTTTGAGGAGTATTGTAAGCCGAAACAAAACATTACGGTCGAGCGCTATAAGACAGTTCACCACACGCTATCAGGGCACAGAAACAATCGATCAGTATGTCACAGAGTTGAAGCTTATCGCCAAAAACTGTAATTACGGAGATTTGGAGGATGATTTATTCCGCGATAGGATTGTGTGTGGAGTCAAAACAGAGCAGGTAAAGGGTCGACTGCTTCGTGAAGAGGATCTTACCTTAGATAAAGCTCTTCGAATATGCAGAGCAGATGAAGAATCAAAAAAGCAAGTAAAGTTCTTGAGTGATGAACTTACTGTCCATGGCATGAGAAAAGGAAACGTTTCTCAAATAAAATCTAAATCTCATCTTCAAACAACTCAAAGAAAAGAATGGAAAAAGGAGAAAAGTGATCTCAAAAAATGTGGAAAATGTGGTAGGAAACATCCCAAACGCCAGTGCCCAGCATATGGCAAGGAGTGCCTGAAATGTGGTAAGCAAAATCACTTTGCCAGGTACTGTAGATCAAACAAGAATGTTCATGAGTTAAATAATGAGACACCCCAATACCCGGGTGAACCAGTGTTTATTGGTGCTGTAAACAAGAACTCCCCTGAGACTGAGATCAAATCAGATGAATGTTTCACTACTTTAGATGTGCAGGGTAGACAAATTAAGTTCAAAATTGACACAGGTGCACAAGCAAACATTCTGCCGGTATCTGTTTTCTAGATTATTCCTGGGGCACAGTCTAAGAACCCTACTGCTACTCTAACAAGCTACACAGGAGACATACTGCCTGTTGTAGGACAATGTCAATTGTTATGCAATGATTCTTTACAAGAGTTCTTCATTGTAGAGACTGATCAGTCACCAGTACTAGGGTTTAAAGCTTCACAGGAGCTCAGTTTGATTAAGGTAGTAATGAATGTGGACAGCAACAACAGCAAAGTGGATATTGATCAGCAATTTCCAACGGTTTTCCAAGGCCTCAGATGCCTAGAAAAACCATATCACATTGAGATTGACACAACAGTGAAGCCAGTTGTAAGCCCACCAAGGAACCAACCAGCAGCATTAAGAGACAGGCTAAAAAGTACTCTTGATGAGATGGAGAAGAAAGGTGTAGTTAGGAAAGTGGAAGAGCCTACAGAATGGGTGAACCCCTTGTAGTGGTCGAGAAGCCGAAAACTGGAAAACTCAAGAGTGTCTAGATCCCCGGCCACTAAACAAAGCAATTCAAAGGGAACACTTTCAGCTACCAACTATAGAAGACATAACAACTCGTCTGTCGGGATATAAACTGTTCTCTAAACTAGATGCCAATCATGGATACTGGCAAATACCGCTAGACGAGCAGAGTCCACTTCTAACCACCTTCCATTCACCATTTGGAAGATACTGCTATATGACAAGAAGTAGATATGACTACACTCTGAAGTACAAGCCCGGAAAGGAGATGGTTCTCGCTGATACACTATCCAGAGCTTATGTGTCTGACGATGGCAGAAGTGACAGCATGGATGATGAGTTGTCATGCTATGTCCACTCAGTACTGGCCAACATCCCAGTCACTGACAGCAGACTTGAGGAAATTAGAACTGCTGTTGAGCAGGATGAGTCAGTGCAAACTCTGAAGTCAACAATCCTGGGAGGATGGCCAGACAAAAGGTCCAAGACACCACAGCAAATCCAAGAGTTTTGGAACTTTAGAGACGAACTGTCTGAAGCTAATGGTATCATTTTGAAAGGTGAGAGTATCGTGATACCACCTACACTACGTCCAGAAATGCTGAGCAGAATACATAGTGGCCACATGGGCATTGAGAGATGCAAGAAGCGTGCAAGAGATGTCATGTTTTGGCCAGGCATGGGAGAAGAAATAAGTAAGATGGTATCCACCTGTGCCACATGCCTCGCAACTTAAATGCAAAGGAACCAATGGTGGTAACACCCCTACCCACCAAACCATGGGATATGGTAGCAACTGATCTCTTTCAGTGGAACAATGTTGAATATCTGTTGATAGTTGACTACTACTCTCGATACGTAGAAGTAGCCAAGCTAGAAGATACCCCAAGTAAGACGTTGATTGCACACACAAAGTCTGTGTTTGCAAGACATGGCATTCCCAGCACTGTGAGAGGAGACAATGGCCCTCAATTTGCAAGTCAGGAGTACAAACAGTTCTCCAAGGAATGGGGTTTTACACACGTAACAACAAGCCCCTACCACTCTCAAGCCAATGACCTAGCAGAGAAATCAGTCCAAACCATAAAGAATCTGCTCAACAAGGCCAAAGTAGACAATAAGGATCCCTATCTCAGTCTACTAGAACATAGGAACACACCCATAGATGGAATCTAGGATCCCCAGCATAGATAGCCATGAGTCGCAGGTTGAGGTCAACAGTTCCAACCACTTCTGATTAGCTAAGACCTAGAACCATAGATAATATTCGTGCGTATTCGTCTGATCAATAGAGTAAGAGCTTTCCCCTAAAATATTCGTACGTTTTCGTCTGATCAATAGAGTCAGAACGATCCGGATAAAAACATTGGTTGGAATGAAAAAAAAAAACCACATATTATCACCTAAAGTTTTCCAGAACATATTTTCATTCTCTAAGAAATTCTGACATCTAAAATCCGAAAGAATAAACCTTTAGCAAATGGAGGTCACCTAAAAGAATTGCCCAAAGGAAAAAAGAAGCCCTACAAAATTCGTACCTCCACAAAACTTTGCAACATGAAGTTACTTGGGCTAGAAAATTCTTGTTTATGTTCTAGACTACTAACAAATTCGCAGGCCGGGAATATTTTGCCATAGTATTTTCGGTTGACGCGATTTCCACCTTGAAAATCCGAACAGCTAATAGCTTTCTAGAATACGTCAAAAGACATAGTAGGCGCCTTAAAATGGCTAGATGAGCTGCATACAACTGGTTTCAAACGAATTTCAAAAAGTACTCGTTGGGTGCCCTTGACTACTACGAAATTTAGACTCCGGTTTAATAATCATAAGAGCCGATTGCGGAATCACTCTAGACTGTTAACAAGCAGAATGATGACTTCATTTATAGTCACTTTTTTTTACTGAAGGACACTCGGGTCTAAAGGACCTTAACATTCAGCTCATAGATAAAGTAAATAGCAGTGACGAGTTGCATAACAAAGAGGGACAATGGGCCTATAAGCTTAAATCTATAAGACATAATGGTCTTAATGAAAATGATATTTTCTATAACCAGAATCGGCCCGGTCGAGTGTGATATTTACGTTAGTCGTATTAGTTATGCAATTTATACTTTGTGTCAGTGCGTGCGCTCTATTTAGCATATTATGTTAGCGTGCGCATCTGTTTTTTTTACAGGTGGTTTGTGAGCGCGCACTTCATCATATAGAGCAGATTTCGTATGAGTGGGACAAACTACAGCACTGACTACAGCACGGTTACCGTACGGCATACCGTGACGTTGAAATGGTTTCCCATTGTTTTTGTCCTGCTGATCCAATCAAATCACAGAACTACGGCACAGCACATCTACAGCACGGCTACAGCACGGTTACGGACATGCCGTAGTTTGTCACACTCATACGAAATCTGCTCTGTCACGTATGTAACGGTTTTTCAGTCATTCACCCTGATGAAGACTGATTAGATCTTTACACAGTTGAAATATAGGTGGTTAACGTTTTGAATCGTTTCAACTTCATTTGTGTCTATTTGTATATATATATATTGTTGTATTTATCGAAGATTACTGATTTTAGAAAATATATTTTTAATGAAATTTAATGTCTTTGGCTTAATCTTTACTTCCAGATGGAGTCAGTAGCGCAGAAGCCATCACTCAAATCTGGTATTCGCTGTACCTCAACCAGGAACACTTTGAATTTCTGGTGGCCTCATTGCATGATCTTACGAGAATATCAAATCTTGATGTCATTACACATGGCGTCATGCAGATCGATAATGTCATGTTTAAAGAGCTGAAGTCTGTCTGGAATAAATGGCTGACGATGATGAATAGATATCTTGGACTTGCACAACAACGGAAAGAGATGTTTGGTTGTGATGGAAAAGCTGGAGTCGGTATGACTTCATATCTTAACGAAATCCCAAAGATTCACAAGAAATCGGCAACGGATTGGTTTGCTAACGGAATTCTTCTTCCATCAGAGTCAAGAAACAACCTTATTAAAGAAAACGTTACTCTGACAGGATCTAATTACTCCTTAGATAGAAACAAGGGTGATTATAGGTATGCCATCCGGCCGGATCTGCTACCATTTACCTGTTGGGATTACAAGTCAGTACGTGGAGCCTTCCCTGGATTACATTCACTGCAGAAAATGTACAACAACTACGTCATACAGGTGGTGCGGCGATGTGCTGACAGGATGCAGGGTGATACCATCAAGATGAACGTGATGCTTTGCGACTGCCGAGAGATTTCGAAGCATCTTTCAGAAGGGATGACATTCGACAGGATCATGACATCCAATCTGTGGGACTACGTGCCACTACCAACACTTTTGGACCAGGCGAAACCTCTACTGAATCCTAACAACCCTTCTGCAGTCATCCTCACAGAGTCCTTAAATTGGAGCGGATACTTCAAGGCTGAATATGGGATGTTTTCTGTCATGATTTTCTTTGGCGGAGATCCCGTTGGGTACAGAAAGAAAGTTCTTCGAGACACCAAGAACCCAAGGATTGCTTATTCAGAAGGCGAAACTGGATTCGTTGAGTACTACGACCTTACAGAAATGTTTACCCGCTTCCTACGAGCATCACTACTCGTTGCCGATGACCCACCTACGAATACAGCTAACCTACCGTCACTGAAGCGACTTGCTAGTGACCATGGTTTGTTGTTGAGAGACTTCACACGTCAGGAGAACACGGTGATACCTTTCCGTTGGGCCATCAATTGCAGACGGGTTACCATGCTACGAGGCAACGAGAGATGTGTGGAGTGGACGTTGTCCTCTAGTAGCTAGTCATCTTTATCACTAACGATTCAAATCCGGGGAAGAAAACTGCTGGTTAAGCAGTTATCGCATATTAAACACGAGGTTATGGTATAAAAAAGGGAGTTAGTGGTTTGTCGCCTGCACTTGCACCTCGGCCTTTGTGGGGTGAACATCTCCGTGATGCTCCGCTTGAGTGTTCCCTACTGATTGCTTATAGCACGAAATTCACATCACTAGTAGACTTTAAATTAGGACAGATTTTATTAATCGCACGCTTTGTAGTAAATTAAAACATTGTATACGTCACAAATGCGAAAGGCTATGTTTAACTATTCTGACGAACTCCAGGGAATTTAGGTTGTGTTTTTTTTAGGAGGGAGGAAAACCCGGAAAAAAACTCGAAGCAAAGGTAAGATACCATCAAACCAGGCCACAGAGGTGAGCGCTTACACCACTCGGCCACCCCCGTTTCAGATTTTTCTTCGTAGTGTTTCCTGTAGAACCTTCTCACAGCACGTACTAGGAGAGAGATGGAATTATCCTGGTTTTTTTTTGCGTGCTCTCATTAAAACGGGGTGAAAGGGATGCCGTCAGGGTTCTATTGTCTTGGAGGCGTCCTTGAGTAGTATCAGTGTCAATCCGCCGTACCGAAAAGGATGACGGCTGTACATTTGACCACAATTCCTTGCGAACGTAACACGGTCAAAATAACACGTAGAAATCATCTATTCTTTTCAATAACAGTGTATTGGCAACAGCATTTGTACTGGCTTGTTTTTAAGATTTAAAACCTCTACAGCGATTTTATAACGGATTTAAAGTTTTTCGCGCGCAAAGGATTGCGGGTAAATGTACAAGCCACCATCTTTTTCGGTATAGCGAGGCGCATTGAGGATGGGGTGTCATTCATCTATTTTGGGATCCTATTGTTTGAATTTTTCAATCAGTTCTAACAGAGGGAAAATAAGTAAAAGGAGAATACCTCTTGATCTCTGAAACCACTTTATAGCGTAAACAGCAAGATAAAACTACTCTTCAAAAACTCATGAATAATTAATGAGCATTTTGTCCAATCAGATGAAGCAAATCAGTCGCGTACATGCTCCTTTATACCTGATAAAATCTCATCATTCTAAAAGGCCCGCGGAGGGATTTGAATTCTGTCCCAGGGAGAAACTGGGTTAATGATTGAGACAATGGAATTTCTATTGATGTTTCAGCTTTCTCATTGAATTGCTAATTAGGATGAACGTTTTATATAAAGAATACTAATGAACATGAAATTTTAAATAAAGTTTCATCCTAATTAAGAATTCACTGATAAAGACCCAAAGATAGCAAAAAGTACACGGAACATAAGGTACCTAGATAATACATTTTGCACTAAATTTACTGATATCAGCAGACTACCGAGATACACAGATAATATTTTTAAAAGGAAGTTATCCAACTTGTTTACTGAGCCACTGTTTAGTTCCAATTTTTAAACCAAACTCAAAGCCGTAAAATAAGAAAAACGTGCATTAAACTTACATATTTTGTGCCGGAGTCAAAAATTTAGAGTCTGCCGTCATGTCAGTCACATCGCTTTCCAAGTCTTGAACTTTATCGAGGTAAACCACGACACCAAATCCTTCAAGTGCAGGTTCTTCTTGCATTGCGAAACGCCGCTTCAAACAACATAGTATGGTAATTTCTTCATGTCATTCCCTTGAGATGTTTGTAATTGCAGGCGGTGATTACTCGAATATTTTGCATGACGTTGTGAATACAAAGGTTCAATGGTTCATTAAGTACCATTCCCTCGAGATGTGAGTCTTTCTTTCATTGCATTCTTAACGCGTTTTTGAAGCCGTTTAAAACACTCACAGCACGTGTTTTATCAAGTTTAAAAATTCGAGGGTACGTAATGGGCTCTAAAATGTTTTTATTTTCAATTCTGCTCTAGTCTGAATATTTCATGTCATAATCTATGATTGATATTAGGTTAGGGTTAGAAGCAATGTACATTTTGAATTCTCTTGAGTAATGGGACCGGGCGCCCGCTGGAAGAGAGAAATTATATTTTCTTGAGGAGGAGAAGGGAAATGAAACTTGTTGAGGAGAACGAGGAGGAGAGAAATTGTTTTTTTGAGGAGGGAAACAATACGTGTCGAGGAGGGAAATGATACTTGTTGATGAGGAGGAAAATGTTACTTGTAGGAGGAGAAGAGAATGATATTTTTTGAGGCCGAATAGGGAAACGATACTCGTGGACTAATTCCTGTAACAACTGTAGCGGTGTTACTGTAAAGCAGAACTTTAGAGCCCATTACCTAACCTAATATCACTCGTGGATTATGACATAATGTTCAGACTGTAAAGCAGAATTGAAAATAAAGACATTTTAGGGTTTATGGCCCGTGTACGCCGCACAAGATACGTCACAGCTATGCTACTACGTCACATCTACACAGAGGAACAGTGGAACAGTAGAACGCAGCTACACAGAGGAACAGTGGAACACTAGGCACAGAGGAACAGTGGAACAGTGGAACACTAGACACAGTGGAACACTAGGAACAGTGGAACACTAGGCACTGTTCCACTGTTCCTCTGTGCTTAGTGTTCCACTGTTCCTCTGTGCCTAGTGTTCCACTGTTCCACTGTGCCTAGTGTTCCACTGTTCCTCTGTGTAACTGCGTTCTACTGTTCCACTAATCCTCTGTGTAGCTGCGTTCTACTGTTCCACTGTTCTCTGTGCCTAGTGTTCCACTGTTCCTGTGTAGCTGCGTTCTACTGTTCCTCTGTGTAGATGTGACGTAGTAACATAGCTGTGACGTATCTTGTGCGGCGTACACGGGCCATCAACCCATTTTAGAGCCATTACGAGTAGGTTGATTTACAAAGTGGTTTCAGAGATCAAGAGGTAATTTTCTTTTACTTATTTCCCCCCCGTTTGTTAGAACTGAAAGGTTCATTCAGTCAAACTACCTCTGGAATACAGAGGGCTGGAGCTTTTTGGGGTGGTATCTAATTAAAATGGGGGGGGGGGGTGAGGCGCCCTTAAGGTGCATGCTAATTATTGAGGCACATCACGTGAACCCAGGGATAACGTCACGATTCTATTGTCTTGGGGGCGCCCTTGAGAAGTATGCAAATAATTGAGGCGCATTGAGGATGGGATCCTATTGTTTGGAGCGGCCATAAAGCCAGGACTGGTGTCATTACTTCAAGGGCTTGAATGAATCAAGCCAGTTACACCCAAACAACCAGAACATAGAATACATCACATGATTAGCAACCGATCTCTTTAATAAAGCATTATACTCTTTGCACTGAAGCGTGCTTCAAGTGAGCACACCTATTCCGTAAAACAAGGATTCGTATTTCGAGTCTAATGGGAAAAAATAAACCAAATTGCAATTATTAGCAGAAATCAACTAGTATTCTATTGCCATCTGATTGACTAAGCTACTCCCTATCTATCACATATTATAGTTCACCACAAAATTTTGGTGCGCGCTCATTGGCTAAAAGCGATCACGTGATGTGATAGTTGTCGTCCGCGGAGACAAACTATCAGGCGTTATAGTTCACCACAAAATTGTGGCGCGCGCTCATTGGCTAAGAGGGATCACGTGACGTGATAGTTGTCGTCCGCGGATGCAAACTATCAGGCGATAGTGCCCGCTGAGCACGAACGACAATTTTGTGTTGAACAATAACGCAAATAGACTGTCTGTGTCGGACCTATCGGCTGATAGTTTCCCTTGGAAATTCGATGTTCTTAAAACTAGCATATAAGCCCTCGAACTTTGTTTTAAGAACATCAATTTCCGCGGGCAACTATTAGCCGATAGTTCCTCGACGGACACAGTCTATTTGTATAATATATATGTAGTTATGATAATGAATCATGTTCAAATTTCCAAGGTCGTTGGGTTCGAGTCCCACTTGGGTCAGAGATTTTTTCTCTTTCCCTCGTAGGGCGTGCACACTTAGCACTACAACTTACCACTTTATATATTACATTATTTGTATAATAGTTTCCCTTGGAAATTTGATGTTCTTAAAACTAGTATGCTTATTTTCGCGGGCAACTATCAGCCGATATTTCCTCCACGGACACACTATTTGTATAATAGATAGCGAGTAGTGAAGAAGACGGTCTTCAAAAACAAAACCAACGGTGGCCAATTCGCCAATTTAATATTGAACAACTGGTTGGTTTCTACTAAAACAATCAGATTACTCACTCTCAGCTTCTAAGGCTGATAGAAACTTAGAGCTTGTAGTCTAATTGGTAAATAGTGCGTACTTGTTTAGAGCTATTTCAAGGAATAAATGCGCTCACTCTTATCAGCCTAGGTAATTACAAGACAGGATTTTAGCTCCCTGTTCCTGTGTGCGGCATGCAGACATCAGAAAAGAATAAATAATATATGCACGAGTCTTAACCTTTTATACAAATCATATACTGAGAATTACTGCAATTCCCTAAGAATAGAAAACTTATGTACATGTTTGATGATTAATGAGAATTAAAAACTTTTGCACTTCGTATTGTGAGGATGAAAATATTTGCATAAAATACTTTTGTGGCGAGCCGAAGCCTTTTATATACTGAAGGCTCTCTTATACTTATTTATAACTAGTTGGATGATCGAACGCTTTGTACAGAAATTCATTAATATTTTTCAGTTCATGCTAGTATATATATATTCTAAAATATTATACGATTCATGTTGTCCCAATGAAGGATCTCTCTTACCTAAATCTTATCCCAACATAAATCCAATAATGGTAATGCTGTAAGCGATAACCAGTTCTGGTTTTCGCAGACTCTGAACAGCGGAAACGGATTGAGCATTATACGGTACCGGGTAGTTTCATCCAAAATAAGTTTACAATTTATGTAAATAATTTGCCGAACCTTCCCACCATAGACCCACTACAAAAATGACATCCAATTTGAATAACCATTGTTTAGGAATTTTTAGTCTCACATTCATGTGAAAACGTTTTTGTGTGACAACATGAACACGAGGCTAGAGTCTCGAGGACAATACCTATTTAAATTGGACGCCATTTATGCAATGGGTCAATACGGAACTCCGGCAATCTTACGAATTGCAAAACTGAATCGGAACAAGCATATACTGTATACTTATGGCTAAAGGAGTTTCAATTTTAAACAGTCTTTGATAATTGTGATTTGATATTTGTACGGACGACTATGATTACATTAATGCTCTGCTCTGTCGGTTTCCACAGTCCAAAGGGCATGACATTTCGTATTAAGCTTGAGCAACCAATTACTATAACGTCAAAGGCCAGAGGAAATGTTCAAAAGACACAAATAGAAGTCAGAGGGGCAACGAAAATAACGTTTGAAAGCCGAGTCTTAATAATAACGGCCAATTGTAGACGGGGCCACTATTTGTAAATGTTTCATCTTGACGGCTTATTGAAAGCTAAAAAAATCTTAAAAACGATATTTCGCATTAAAAAGCACGAATTTACCAATAAACTGAATAGGCACGTCCGAATGAACCAACACTATTACAATCGACCAAAATACACTATAAAATAAAACAAACTTTGTCATCGGCTGTAGACATTATGGTCTAGTGGATTTCAAGGCGCATGTAGTACGCATGCACAGTACACAACTTGCGTTAGTATAGACCTTCGTTCGTCACATTGGTACGACATTAAAAAACCCGCGAGTCTCCGTGAGATGGTTGACCTATACGACATTTCATAACGTTGCTTTATTACGGAAAAGGTATGGAACAACATAAGACGGTCATGTGTTCTGTTTTAAGTGATATCTTTATAGCACTTAATTCAACTAATGAACTCATTATAATTGCATCTTAACTAACTATTTACAGTAACAATCATACAGTATATCTGAATTACCAGATTAGTGGCTCGTAACTGAATAGAGGTTTTGCACCACCACGTGATGGCAGCCATGTTGGTGGCCAGAACAATGAGATTTGTTCAATCATGTGAAAAATTAAATCTCAAAGGAATAACATTCTATTGTTCTGGCCACCAACATGGCTGCCATCACGTGGTGGTGCAAAACCTCTATAGACCCACCTCACGCTCACAGCACACCAGTATATACATTACACAACAGTTCAATCTTGGCCTTTTTGATTTTCTGTTCGTTGATTCCCGGCTTTACCAAGTGAACATATTCTCCCCATGGTATCGACAACACATCCAGTAGGCTTACCAAGAACGGCATACTCATCGCTTTCTGATCTCCATGACGGCATGTTCATCGCTTATTGATCTCCATAACGGCATGTTCATCGCTTATTGATCACCATAACGGCGTGTTCATCGGTTAGTGATCTCCATAACGGCACGTTTATTGCTTACTGATATCCATAACGGCACGTTTATTGCTTACTGATATCCATAACGGCACGTTTATTGCTTATTAATGGCCACATTTATATAGCGCCATATCAACCACAGTTTCATGGCGCTTTACATATGACTGACATATCCCGTCAGTGAATTATTTCGGACTGCTTCACGGCGCTAATAGCTGCCACGCAGTTTACAATGTTGAGTGTGGTTAGTGCAATGGCCAGGCTGCTGTACCGGGTGACAATCCCCTGTCTTTTTCGAGTAGTACAACAGGTTCTTTCACGTCCCCTTCAAATACTGATTAGAAGTAGAAGGAGACAAGGCCAACGGCTTATAAACGTCCCTGCCCAAGGACGCGGCCAGGATTCGAACCCCCGACCTCCCGCACTCTAGACCGTGCTCTACCAACTGAGCTAACCAGTGAGGCGGCTTACTGATATCCATAACGGCATGTTTATTGCTTATAGTTCAGACAAGATTCACTTGAATCACGTCAAACTTGGCACACATGCTCTATCATGTGATGAACTTCATTTTAGAATTAGAGTAATTCTGCTAAACTCGGTCCCAGTCCCCTGCTCGATTTGTTACTGGCCAATTGCGAAACGCCGCTTGAAACAACATAGTATGGTAATTTCTTCATGTCATTCCCTTGAGATGTTCGTAATCGCAGGCGGTGATTATTTGAATATTTTGCATGGCGTTGTGAATACAAAGGTTCAATGGTTCATTACGTAACCATTATAAGTTTTTGAAGCCGTTTAATAAACTCGCAGCACGTGTTTTATCAGGTCTAAAACTCTCGGGCTGAGTACATAAACAACCTCATAGTGGTTACATGGCAGACTCAATCCAGAAACTCTGAATACAATGCACTCAACTTTAAACTTCAGTGATATTTAAATGTTATTCAGACACTTGGTGTTCTTAAGCAAGAACTGTTTTCCAAGAAATTCGTACCACGAGAAATATCGTGATACAACTAAAGTTGGGGACATTTTCTAACGATAATAGTTCATCATCACAAAAAAAAATATATATCATTACAGATAAGCAACCATAAAGAAGTTTTCCTAATTGTCATTTGTATGTGAACGTGTATCAAAATTAACTAAATAATAATGATGATGATAATTACAGTAATACGAGCAATTAGCCAACTCCAGTCCTTGCCTATTTTTAAACGTTGACTTATTTGTTTAGATGCACTTATAACTTGTATATACTTTTTTCTTGTCTTTCATTCACACACATGCATCTTAGTTTATTTTACCCAGCAGTTTTATGTATTATACATTCATATTACATATTCAGCCAATACCGGTAAATATCCCATGCAGATCTGGTCGAAGCTTCTGATGTCAGCGGACTACAAGTTTGGAATGCTTTCAAAGGTCTAAAAAGACGACGACCGGTCCTGATGGTATCCTTAGCTTTATTGGATGTGGAAAGACTCGCTCCTGTTGTCACCAAGATCTGGAATTTCTCATTGTCCACGCATGCATTCATGGCCCTGCTCTTAGAAATGGAGACTGAACCTTTTATTTATAAACTTAAGCTACTTCCACTCAGCCCATATATGTTAAGTTGGTACCTTAGCTTTTTAACCTATAGGAAATAGAGAATCGTTTTCAATAATTATGTTTGCGAATGGATGAAGGTTAATAGAGGCACGAGACTACAGGTCGAGTGTTTGTACCTGCTCGAGAATTCTCCCAAACGTACCGAGGTTTGCATGAGCCTGTGCAAACACGGAAAATCTCTTTCATTTCTTTTATTTCTTTTATTTCCAAGAAATTCGTACCACGAGAAATATAGTGATACAACTAAAGTTGGGGACATTCCTATGATAATAGTTCATCATCACAAAAAAATGTTATATAATTACAGATAAGCAACCATAAAGAAGTTTTCCTTATTGTCATTTGTATGTGAACGTATGTGAACTAACGAGTTCGGGTTCGAATCCCGGTTCAGGCGGTATATATTTTTATACTGAGGATAACGTATAATCGTTCTACAATTTATAAGTGTCGATTAGGATGTTCGTATAAACTTTCTGAGTCTCAAATTATTCATAGAGAACGTGGGTAACAAAGAGAATTTTATGACGCAGTTGGTTAAACGGTACAGGACGATACTACCGCTTTTTAACCTATAGGAAAGAGAGAATCGTTTTCAATAATTATCATCGGTTTGCGAATGGATGCAGGTTAATAGAGGCACGAGACTACAGGTCGAGTGTTTGTACCTGCTCGAGAATTCTCCCAAACGTACCGAGGTTTGCATTAGCCTGTGCAAACACGGAAAATCTGTTTCATCTCTTTTATACAATAATTTTTTTTGATAAAAGAAGCACTTACGGTGCTTGTCTTCATTTCCATGTTTGCACAGGCTAATGAAAACATGGCTATCGGCCAATGCGAACACGCGTACTATCTAAATGATTTTATAAATGTCCAGTTGTAAATATAGCCATTCATGTTTCTTACATTCCTGTAACACTTGTTATGTCATTTTAGAAGTGCAAAAAATACCATTTATTTTATTGATTGATTGATTCATTCATATTTTAGGTTTTTATTTCATCTATATACACCCTTTTAATAAGTGGAATTCAATTATAGTGACGTCAATCGTGGAAATGCAAACAAATCCTGAATGTTCTTGAATAAAAGATAGAAATAAAATTCAGACTTTGCAAGTTACAGCAGAGGCGCTGGTAACTACATTATAAAACAGACATGCAAGTCCTGATACACGAGAAGTACGCGTATGACGTCATTGATTATACTTACAGCAAATGGTGTGTACGTTTTACTTTCGTATATCACGTGCAGAGGAAATTTGCGCAATATAAGTGCTAAATTATTATTATCTAAAGAGGTTAATCCATAGGATGGTTTAGATGAAGCCTGACTCATTTATATATATAGACAGTCCTGTTTCCATTTAGCTCCATATGATAGTTTCGTGAAACAAATCACGCTGAAAACCAACCACACTTTTCTGGGAACGAGAAATCAAGAGGAAGCAAAGTAAATCAACTAACCTTTGCACATCATGTACAAGAGAAGAACAGTTCTTGCCAGTACACATGCGCAGATGTCATTCAGCACGAAGGTCACCCTTCCTTCGTAGTTGTCTGGTATAGACGCTATGGACAGACAGACACTTCGAGGGGATCCTACACCACACATCAATAAGTTAAAGTCACCTGAATATTCCTCTCCTTCGTTCATTTGTAGATTGATGAGATCACTAGCTGGAATATTACCAAAATAGTACACATATAGAGATCCTTTCGCGTACTTCAGTATTCCGAGACGGACCTTAATCTGTTTCACTAACTCAACTGTACTCTGAGATACTTCTTTACACTGCGCTTTGTGATCACGCCAGTTTCGTTTTTGACATTCCGGCCCACAGAACCAAGCCTGTAGACAGTTAGAACACTGCTTCATGTCGCTTGTTTCCTTTTCACAACCTTTACAGCGATTTCTAATGGCGGCGGCATCGCAATCGACCTGATGTCGAACCTTGTCGTCACTTAAGCACTTTTTGCTGCAGTAGTTGGCCATTCTACAGCGAGTACACTTGATCTCTTCACTTGCAATAACATCACAACGCCAGCACTGGTGTTTAGAAAACATGACGGTCTGATTGTTGATAGTATTTCTGATCACTGAGAATGTCAAATGACAGCGTGTTGGAAAAAGTTAGAATTCTAGTTGAACTACAAACTCAGTTTCTACTGGTATGTAAATAAAGAGCGATTTCTTGGAATTGGTGAATAAATTAACATAAGTCGTTACGTGTCGATGATTGGGGTCAAAATTAATTTCATTGGGACTTTTATAATTCATGGCAAATGGAGCATGATACCGGTACAGATTGAATGGTCCGTTGGTACAACCTGACCAGGAACAGCTGCACGAGAGAACTCACCATGTGGCGAAACATTTGTCATTTGAAACAACGAAAGTGAAAATCGACAGCTTCTTTTATGGATTTACTTATAAGTGCAAAACACTTGATCAATTCTCTATACTCTACTTCAAAATATATTTTAGTAAACTTCATGAGCGCCTAAATAATTACAATTTAAAAAGGTATTAGACTAATTTAGCACTTGCAAAGTCCAATATGGACTTTCTGAAATAGCTTGTAAGTGGTATAACGACTCGACGGGTCCTGGCACGCGTTGCAAGTGTTTTTTATTTGTTATTTTTGTGTCGCGATATTTCGCCGGCAACCAATCAGCTCCATACTCTAATTGGCAATCACGCCGTGTTTTTCTCCATCAACCAATCAGAAAGCACTGTGCACGTGAACATGGTAAACTTTGTGGAGTGGAGGACTGGATACTGATAGACTTTTCGCAAAAAGTTTCATACGAAGAGTTTGAAACGCGAGCAAAGTTTTGGGCTATTCATAGCTATTATTTTGCTAAAACCAAAAGTTTCTTCGACTGACATGCTAATTAAGATGTTGAGTTTTCTAGGGCTGACAAAAGTTTTACGGACTTTGGAGGGAAATTTCGCACATTTTACGAAAGGATACCTGGTGCATGCTCCTAAACACACGTGGCCCAGTAATAATCGACATTTGGAGGCCGGGCATACGTGGGGGATTTGACAAAGGAAGACTGCCGTGGTGGGGAGTTTTGATCATCTTGCGAGGCCCCGGGGTCTGGTCTTTTGACTTTTGGTAGTTGGAGGTTTGTGCTCCAATCAAGACGCCATCTTGGATTAGGGCGCGCAGCGGCTCCTGGGAAAGAGGTTGCTTGGTCCGTGCGAAGGGGTCCGTGCACGCCGCAGAAATTAAAGGTAACGCCATCTGATGTGTGTTCTCTTTTATAAAAGTAACCCATTGAAGCAACACTGATCATCAATAACAATGATTTGACTCGCTATCACTTGTAGCCTGTAAAATAATTTTGATACATATAAAGAATCACATTTTTAGGTGAAAATCTCATTGACATTTGAACCCGGGGGGTACTCCTGTTTGTGACGTATTATGTATGTGCCACGGGGGTGGGTCAGGGTCTTGAGCTCAGTTTAGGAAGGTAGGGTCAGTGTTTGAGTTTAATTTGGGTTCAGTCAGGGTCGGGGTTCAGTATTTGTTAGGCAGTTGGGGTTCAGTTTTTTTTAGCAGGGTTTCTTCCCCAAAAAGGTGGCAATCAGGGTTTTGGAGCTCGGATTTTGGGTCGAACAGGGTCAGGAATTGAGCCTATTGGCCTCACATACATACCCATCCCCCCCCCCCCCCCCCGGGCATTTGAATAACAAAGCAGCTCTGATTCTTGCATCAAAGACTCATCAGTTATTACTACATAATGTATTTAATTTTATCTTAATTTACATTACAAACATATTTAATTCTTTACTATAGGTGCTGCTGGACTGTGGAGACAAGAAAAGAGATCCAAATTCATGAACATATGGACCCTTTGCACGTTACGTCATAGCCGCCATGTTGGTGTACAGTTAACGATAGATTCCTCGTTAGCTTTCTTTTGTTCTGTACACCAACATGGCCGCTATAACTTTTGTCATTTGAATCTCTGGGGATTGAGTGCAAACCATCTATAGATACGTTCGTTGCTGTTTAAATGGTGCATTATAGCGATACTTACTGTGACGTCACACAAGCCAGTCACGCCACATTTGTTGCATTTGTGGTTGGCAGAAACGAAGCGTGAACGCAGTCAGTTGCTTCACAGGTCGGTGATTATTCATCGCCAAATTACTCTTCTTGTTCTTCCAAAATGCAAGCAAGCCCTTTCATCGAAGCTTATATGCTCTTAACTTCTAAGTCTTATAAAAGAATTAAGATTTGGAATCAGAATTGAGACTTTAGATGTATTTTGTGAGGCCCAAATCGCGAGGTGACATACAAGTAGTACAAACATGCGTTTTTTTTTGCCAATACATTATATATGCAAATGTTTAAATGACGTCGTGTTTACAAACAGTAAGTATCGCTATTGTTTAAATAAAAGTTGACTTTTGTATATTTTTGGTGCCATTTGATCAATATCTTTCTTTGAAGGAGGGGCAGTTGATACTGTTTTGACCAATGAAAAACTGTGTGTAATACTAATGATGCTAGCAAAAACCGTATACGACAATTCTGTGGGTCAGTGGTACGTTGGATATAGCGGAGAGATCTGATCAGCTAAAACAATAATAGTGAACGAGTCCAAGGACTACAGAAAAGCTGATCGAACAACGTATATATTGAGAATTCGAAATAGTAATAATAATTATAATGCATTTAAATTGCGCTGTATCTACTACATAACCAACAGTGCTTTACAATATCCACAGCTACGTGTTAAAATTACAGCTATTATTAAAATGCAAAGTTACAATTATAATTTAAAAAGGCTAAAACTAAATAAAATCAAAGCCAATCCTAACTAGAAACAAAAGAAAAGACAACTTCAATGTTAAAAACTACAGAAACTACATTAACATCGACTATCGCTAGTTTGCAATCGATATATTCAAAAAGTAAGTTTAAAAAGTAAGAGTTTCATACCGAGAACCGAGGTTCTAAGCCCTGAACATCCCGAGGGCCGTAGGCCCCGAGGGATGTTTAGGGATTAGAACCGAAGGTTCGAGGTATGAAACTGACTTATATCACATTTGGCGAGGTTTTCTCAAATAGAAAGGAGGTTTAAAACTGAGTTATAAACCTCCCTGTAACAGTTATAAACCTCAGATTTATGATTTAATTAGTCTATTGTTGAACGGGTTTATACCAGAGTTTCACCCCCATGAAGAACAAAGAAAACCGTGTCAAGTGTGATATGAGAAAGGTTTTGATCTTATTTAAAAGTATTTAAAGACTTTCAACTTCTTACATCCGGTAGACTGTTCCATAGCAGGGGGCAGCAAACCGGCAAAATGCTCTCTGCCGATTACATTGAGGAATTACAAGCAACGACTTATTATCGGAACGTAGTGACCTCGGGTGGGCTTAAAAGGAGTTAAAGCTCCATAAAATAAAAAGGTGCAATATTATTAAGTGACTTTGAAGTGACTTTTAAGGTTTAAAGTAATATCTTAAAGTTAATTCTCTCGGCTAGAAAAAGATCAAATTAGGGTAAAAGAACACGGTAATTTTAAACGTCTACTTTAGACTAGCCTCCCCGCAGTCGTTTTTAGGGCAGTCACACGTTCTCACTCTACAACGCCTTGTCGTACAACGCCTTGTCGTCCAACGCAGTCTCCCCGTTGAATAGGCCCTTTGCAGCTAACAGTCACGTGCTGACATAATACTTCATTAACGAATGAATTGAGCTCGTGAACCCCATGGGAAAGGCGTTGCCATGAATACTGGAGAGCAAGCTATCTTCAAAAACGCAATCGATTGGAGGTGGAAAATAGTATTTACAAACAGGTTTTGCTAATAACAACACCAATCTCGTACAAGGCCTGTAAATAAATGAAGTCAGATATTTTTTGCTCTCCAGTACAACCACGTGATTTGTTAGCTGCAAAGGGCCTATCGACAACTATCATCCTAAAATACTAATAAGTGAACAAGTCCAATGACTACAGAAAAGCTGATCGAACAACGTTTTTATGATAATTCTACGATATTTCGGCGCCAGGTAGATCTCGAACTCGTAACCCTTTGCGTGTACCACAGTGTAGTGCAGACGTCATGACCAGTAAACTAAACCGGTCTACCGCCGTTCGGAATGTGACAATCGTTTATCTTTATCCTTGACTACATGGTTTTAAGAATGCCATAAGAATAATGATTATCATTTATATTTTAAGTGTGTTTGCCATTTAAAGGGAACCAAACGCATGAACCCTAAAATCAACCCAACGTCTTTACAAAGATGTATTCTAAAGAAATAAGTTATGCTATTTTATTTTTCTGTGTTGCGCGTCTATGAGGAGAAAATTAGTCTCCAAGTTCGATTTTCCGCTAAAAAATCTATTTTGTGGGCGGCTCAATTCATTGCAAATTTCCCCATAACGTACGTCACACATACCAAGGTAGAACAATCACACCTCCAGCACAAAGAAAACACAATGGTCCGCAATTAGAAGATTAGTCCTGCTATAACAGTAACAGGCTGATATAATAGACCGATTTAACTTGTACCAGGTTGTACATTTGTTGTCCCAATTCAGATCATGTGACAGCTTGCCAGAGGGTTCAGTGCTTTGAATTAGTACATTTCATCTTGGGAAAGAGAAAAACAAGAAAACGTTACTCAAGGGAAAAGTCCAAATTGGGACAACAAATGTACAAGCTAAATCGGTCTATTCTTCGTTAACGAATGAATTGAGCCCGTAATCCCCATGGGAAAGGCGTTGCTGGCAACCAAAATTGATGCTATATCTTTGACAAACATTGACAATCGATTGGAGGTGGAAAATAGTATTACAAACAGTGGGTTTTACTAATAACACTACCGATCTCGTACAAGTGCATTTAATTCGTCAGTTTTTTTGCTGTCCAGTACAACCACGTGATTGCATTCCTGCAAAAGGCCCACTGTACATGTACTAACCTACATTCATTACTGGACAACGCTTATACATCGAGTCCAGGGCTAAAATAACAACAGCAAAAATTGCAATTACAATCCTTTTCTAAGCTTAATATTACAGGGGCGGATCCTGCAGGATTTTATCAAAGTGGGGGCTGAGCGAGAATGCGCAACAAAATACTATGGGATTTTGCTTCTTGCCTCCCCCTTCCCAAAAAATCAAAGAGTTCGTACTCTGCCATAGTGGGGGTTGCAACCCCCAGAACCCCCACCCTGGATCCGCCACTGGATTACAGTTGAATGCGCTTTTTTGCCACGTTTGCGTAGTTTTTACGCTATTTCTCATTGGGATTGTATGTTATTTTAAATTCGCTTCATTTAGGTTGCTGTTGAAGGTTCGCTTAGTTTATTACAATTTTGCTGGATTTTTTCATGGCTTTAATTTCATAAGGAAAATAATTGGGGGAGGGGGATTTGATTTGTTTTGAGTAAATAGGAAAAAAGAAGGTTTTATGAAGAATTAAAATTAAGGGTTTTTGGTTAACAAATAATAGATGGCACCGAATTGTCAGCTATCAACCCGATGTTCTCTCAAGTGGATAATCAAGTAATTAGATGTGTACTAATTTCTTTTTTCCTATTTTTAGTTCATCCTCCATTCTCACCCCTTTTCCTACCAATTCAACTGTAATCCCCCCTCCCTTAAGAAGCACAGTAATATTAATAAAGTATACAATACGTATAAATTACAATCTTGGCGGCTATAATAAAGTCTTAGCAGCTGATAACAATGATATAAAAGCAATATTAAAAATGATATCAATTAATCACTACGTGTGTAATTACTATAAATATTAGGTGTGAGTGAGTGATTAAAATTTAAATAATTCAGAGAACTAATTTCAATGGGCCTTCATAGTCCTTGGGAAGAAACTATATAGTCATGGTGTGCCCTGGATAAATAGTTTGGTATGGGTAATGCAATAAGATAATGAAAAGCAGAATTAAAAACATTTAAACGGTGAACTAGTCTTCTATCTTTAAGCGTTTCTAATTGCAGCTATTTCTGCATATTTTTGACACTAGAATCCCTCGCGGCACATCTTTGGACAGCTTCAATCAGTAGAGTTTACTTGATTCTGTCTGTATGATTCAGGCATCCATAAGGAGCATTTGATAGCAAACATTGTTTTTCAGTGAGGTTCCCTTCAATAAGCCTTCAGTCCCGGTTGAGGATCACAGTGAGTGAAGAAACCTATAGGCGCGGCTTTGCTGCTTTTCACAGTCTCGGCTACTCTGCGCAAATTTAGAATTATTAACTTTACATGAAGAATATTTCTCCTATAATTTTGAGTTCATTGTTGCTTTGCCTGGAAAATACTTGTTCGGGTTCTCAGTATCATTTCACATAATTCCCTCTAAGCTTAGCTTTCCTTTAAATTCATTTTCACAAATGTAACTGTAAGTTCAATACTGAGTCACTGCCTTTCGAAGTTCTTCAACTGACTCAGTGCCAAGATTCCTACCCTCGTTCCAGAGCTAAAAAAAAATCGAAGAAAAGAACAAGAAAACGCGGAGAGAAGGGGGAGGGGAGAGGGGGCATTGAGAACTTCACTTCCATGATATCAACCTCGCTGCATTTCTGAGCCAATACGCGTCTTCGTTTTATCAAATATCCATGGTTGTATAAGTGTAAGGAACCAATCAGAGATGAGTTTCAACCAGTCTGAACCAAATGGAGTGTGGAAATGAGATTCTCAATGGCCGAGGCCAGACGCATTTCTTGTCTTCTCTTCGGGTTTCCTTTCTTTATCGCCCTAGCTCGCTCTCTCCGCATATTTCCTCTGTTGGCCTCTGATCGTGAATTCCAGGGTACAGATTCCCCGCTGACAACTAACATTAAGACTAGTTATCCCACACTAACTTGCTCACCCTAGATCATATTTTTCGGGGGATGGAGGCCTTCTCAATATACAGAAACGATCATTACCATGTGAAAAACATCGATATTAGTGATCTTGAGAAATTGGAGTGCTGTAGCTTAAAACGCTGTGACGCTACAGGCATTTGAAATTAGAGAGATTTGTACGAGAAAAACAACGGAGGCCTTTCTAGCCTTGCTCTCATGTTTTTCCAGCATTAGAATTGCCTATAACTCAACAGTAATTCTCTACATTGCTCTAAAACTGAACACAAGTACTAGTTTTAATGTGATCTTTCATATAGTGGCATTAGTTTCTCTCAACAGATAAATCCTGGGGTGGATCCAGGAACGATTCTGTGTGAGGCGGTTCGATATGCGCAAGCGGCAAAATATTTGGTAATTTCTTTGTCGTCTTTTGTGAGCGAGCGAGAGAAAGGGGGGTTCAATATAACTCCCCTCCCCCCCCCCCCCCCCCCCCCCCCCACCGCCACCCCGGATCCGCCCCAGTAAACTTCCAAATTATGCAAATTAGGAAGCGGCCATTATAAAAGTGGCGTATACGAGAGGCGAAAATCGTCATATCAAAGACCGTAGTTCCCATGTGCTGTACCATGGGCGGATTAAGGGGAGGAGCCGAGGCCCCCTTTCGTTGGCTGGGCCCCGCACCCTCTAGCTAATCGCACCTATACGGCGCGAGGTTCGGCTTAAGCCGCACTTTTACGGCCCCCTCTTTCTGCATTTCCTGGATCCGCCCCTGTGTACGTACACATTGTATCCATTAGAGAGACTGGATACGTTCTAGATATAGACTAGCTAGAGTCTGGAGGCTAATGTCCACTCAACACATCTCTCATAGCCTCGTAGCATGGTAACCCGTCTACAGTTGATGGCCCAACGGAAAGGTATCACCGTGTTCTCATGACGTGTGAAGTCTCTCAACAACAAACCATGGTCACTAGCAAGTCGCTTCAGTGACGGTAGCTTAGCTGTATTCATAGGTGTGTCATCAGCAACAAGTAGTGATGCTCGGAGGAAGCGGGTAAACTGTTTGGTAAGGTCAAAATACTCAACGAATCCAGTTACGCCTTGTGAATAAGCTATTTTTGGATTCTTGGTGTCTTGAAGAACTTTCCTTTTGTACTCACCGGGATCCCCGCCCATGAATATCATGGAAAAAAACTTTATGTAGTATTCAGCCGTGAAATAAAAAGCCATCCAATTTTGTGACTCTGTGAGGATGACAGCTGAAGGGTTGTTGGGATTCAGTAGAGGATTCGCCAGGTCCAAAAGTGTTGGTAGTGACACGTAGTCCCACAGATTGGATGTCGTAATCCTGTCGAACTTCATCCCTTCTGGAAGATGCCTCGGTATCTCTCGGCAGTCACAAAGCATCACGTTCATCTTGATGGTGTCACCCTGCATCCTCTCAGAACATCGTCGCACCACCTGTGTGACGTAGTTGTTGTACATCTCCTGCAGTGAATGTAATCCAGGGAAGGCCCCACGTACTGACTTGTAATCCCAACAGGTAAATGGTAGCAGATCTGACTGGACGACATACCTATAATCACCCTTGTTGTTTTCTAAGGAGTGATTAGATCCTGTGAGAGTGAAATTTTCTTTAATGACATTTCTTCTGGACTCTGATGGGAGTAATATTCCCTTAGCAAACCAATCCTTTGACGATTTCTTGTGATCCTCTGGGATCTCGTTAAGATATGAAGTCATACCATCCTCAGCTTGTTTGTTACAACCAAACATCTCTTTCCGTTGTTGTTCAAGACCAAGATATCTATTCTCCATCGTCAGCCATTTATTCCAGACAGACTTCAGCTCTTTAAACATGACATTATCGATCTGCATGACGCCATGTGTAATGACCTCAAGATTTGATATTCTCGTAAGTTCCTGCAACGAGGCGACCAGAAATTCAAAATGTTCCTGGTTGAGGTACAGCGAATACCAGATTTGAGTGATGGCTTCTGCTCTACTGACTCCATCTGCAAATTGAAATTCATTAAAAGCTGTGGATAATTTTACCAAATACCTCGCATGAAATCTCCAATTTATTTTCTTATTTACTTATTTACTTAATTACTTATTTACTTATTTACTTATTTACTTATTTACTTACTTACTTACTTAATTCATATAGCCTTTGAAAATAAATAAAACTAAACTGGGGTTAGGGTCACTTGTTTAAAACCCCTCATAAACAACCTCATAGTGGTTACATGGCAGACTCGATCCACAAACTCTGAATACAATGCACTCAACTTTAAACTTCAGTGATACTTAAATTTTATTGAGACACTAGGTGTTCTTAAAGTGTATATAAGGTCAAAACTTGTTATCATTATTATCGATTTTGCATCAAGTGAATAGTTGAATAGTAGAATATTTCTTGATTTGAGTGTTGCGACTATGAGTTAGAGGTTTATATTTCCAATATGCTAATGAGCGACGTCAATTTGACGTATATTCGGGAATTTACTTTCATTTCTTTTTCCTTGTGAATGAACCCGTTTTCTGGTTTTGAATAAATATTTGGTAAAATCACTGATATAATATTCAAATATAACATAGATGTTTTCAAAATGTCATTTATATCTACCAATATGTTTTTGTATAATAAATGAAGACCGATATTTACTGTGCCGCCGAAGCGGCTCAGTAAATATCCACCACTATTCACCTCCACTTCGGTGAATAATTGTTAAATATTCAACTATTCACTTGACGCAGAATCGATATTAATGATAAAATGTTTTGACCTGATATACACTTGAAGCAATCTTGAACTGTTTTCCAAGAAATTCGTACCACGAGAAATATAGTGATACAACTAAAGTTGGAGACATTCCAATGATAATAGTTCATCATCACAAAAAAATGTTATATAATTACAGATAAGCAACCATAAAGAAGTTTTCCTTATTGTCATTTGTATGTGAACGTATGTGAACTAACGAGTTCGGGTTCGAATCCCGGTTCAGGCGGTATATTTTTTTATACTGAGGATAACGTATAATCGTTCTACAATTTATAAGTGTCGATTAGGATGTTCGTATAAACTTTCTGAGTCTCAAATTATTCATAGCGAACGTGGGTAACAAAGAGAATTTTATGACGCAGTTGGTTAAACGGTACACGACGATACTACCGCTTTTTAACCTATAGGAAAGAGAGAATCGTTTTCAATAATTATGTTTGCGAATGGATGCAGGTTAATACTGACTGAGAGGCACGAGACTACAGGTCGAGTGTTTGTACCTGCTCGAGAATTCTTCCAAACGTACCGAGGTTTGCATTAGCCTGTGCAAACACGGAAAATCTGTTTCATCTCTTTTATACAATAATTATTTTGATAAAAGAAGCACTTGCGGTGCTTGTCTTCATTTCCATGTTTGAACAGGCTAATGAAAACATGGCTATCGGCCAATCAGAATTTATTTTATAAATGTCCAGTTGTAAATAGCCATGCATGTTTCTTACATTCTTGTAACACTTGATATGTCTTTTTAT
The DNA here is from genome assembly GCA_030867875.1 of Actinernus sp. WN-2022. Lineage (NCBI taxonomy): Eukaryota > Metazoa > Cnidaria > Anthozoa > Actiniaria > Actinernidae > Actinernus > Actinernus sp. WN-2022. The sequence continues at coordinate 10,744,716 of JAOWCC010001751.1, forward strand.
CAATGCAATAAATACCATTTATTTTATTGATTGAGTGATTCATATTTTAGGTTTTTATTTCATCTATATACACCCTTTTAAAGTGGTTGGAATTCAATTATAGTGACGTCAATCGTGGAAAAGCAAACAAATTGTGAATGTTTAACTCATGATTTCTTGAATAAAAGATAGAAATAAAATTTAGACTTTACAAGTTACAGCAGAGGCGCTGGTAACTACATTTTCAAACATGCATTCAAATCCTGATACACGAGATGTACGCGTATGACGTCATTGATTATACTTACAGCAAATGGTGTGTACGTTTTACTTATATCATGTGCAGAGGAAATTTGCGCGCAATATAAGTGCTAAATTATTATTATCTAAAGAAGTTAATCCACAGGATGGTTTAAATGAAGCCTGACTCATTTATATATATAGACAGTCCTGTTGCCATTTAGCTCCATATGATAGTTTCGTGAAACAAATCACGCTGAAAACCTACCACACTTTTCTGGGAACGAGAAATCAAGAGGTAGCAAAGTAAATCAACTAACCTTTGCACATCATGTACAAGAGAAGAACAGTTCTTGCCAGTACACATGCGCAGATGTCATTCAGCACGAAGGTTACCCTTCCTTCATAGTTGTCTGGCAGAGACGCTATAGACAGACAGACACTTCGAGGGGATCCTACACCACACATCAATAAGTTAAAGTCACCTGAATATTCCTCTCCTTCGTTCATTTGTAGATTGATGAGATCACTAGCTGGAATATTACCAAAATAGTACACATGTCCAGATCCTTTCGCGTCCTTCGATATTTCGAAATGATCCTTAATCTGTTTCACTAACTCAACTGTACTCTGAGATACCTCTTTACACTGCGCTTTGTGATCACGCCAGTTAAGTTTTTGACATTTCGGCCCACAGAACCAAGCCTGTAGACAGCTGGAACACTGCTTCATGTCACTTGTTTCCTTTCCACAATCTTTACAGCGATTTCTAATGGCGGCGGCATCGCAATCGACCTGGTGTCGAACCTTGTCTTCACTTAAGCACGTTTTGCTGCAGTAGTTGGCCATTCCACAGCGAGTACACTTGATGTCTTCACTTGCAATAACATCACAACGCCAGCACTGGTGTTTAGAAAACATGACAGTCTGCGGATTGTTGATAGTATTTCTGATCACTGAGAATGTCAAATGACAGCGTGTTGGAAAAAGTTAGAATTCTAGTTGAACTACAAACTCAGTTTCTACTGGTATGTAAATAAAGAGCGATTTCTTGGAATTGGTGAATAAATTAACATAAGTCGTTACGTGTCGATGATTGGGGTCAAAATTAATTTCATTGGGACTTTTATAATGCATGACAAATCGAGCATGATACCGGTACAGATTGAATGGCCCCGTTGGTACAACCTGATCAGGAACAGCTGCACGAGAGAACTCACCATGTGGCGAAACATTTGTCATTTGAAACAACGAAAGTGAAAATCGACAGCTTCTTTTATGGATTTACTTATAAGTGCAAAACACTTGATCAATTCTCTATACTCTACTTCAAAATATATTTTAGTAAACTCCATGAGCGCCTAAATAATTACAATTTAAAGAGCTATGAGACTAATTTAGCACTTGCAAAGTCCAATATGGACTTTCTGAAATAGCTTGTAAGTGGGGTCACAACTCGACGGGTCCTGGCACGCGTTGCAGGTGTTTTTTATTTGTTATTTTTGTGTCGCGATATTTCGCCGGCAACCAATCAACTCCATACTCTAATTGGCAATCACGCCGTGTTTTTCTCCATCAACCAATCAGAAAGCACTGTGCACGTGAACATGGTAAACTTTGTGGAGTGGAGGACTGGACACTGATAGACTTTTCGCAAAAAGTTTCATACGAAGAGTTTGAAACGCGAGCAAAGTTTTGGGCTATTCATAGCTATTATTTTGCTAAACCCAAACGTTTCTTCGACTGACATGCCAATTAAGATGTTGAGTTTTTCTAGGGCTGACAAAAGTTTTACGGACTTTGGAGGACAATTTCGCACATTTTACGAAAGGATACCTGGTGCTCCTAAACACACGTGGCCCAGTAATAATCGACATTTGTAAGGAAACACATGATAACTTTACCAGCTTGTATACTAGTGTCGTGTTTATTCGTTCCTTTTAAAAGTAATGGCTTAAAATATATAGTAAATGGCCCGGCATACGTGGGGGATTTGACAAAGGAAGATTGCCGTGGTGGAGAGTTTTGATCATCTTGCAGGGCTCGAAATAACGGCCGGTCATACGCCGGTCAAGATGTCCGGCCAAATACATTTTTGACCGGACATTGCCAATTTTTGGGCGGTCAATTTTTTTGTGTGTGTGTTAGAGCGGGTATTCGCACCCAGACATCAAATAGGGAGGGTGAGGGAATAGAGATGAGAGAAGGGGTCGAAATAGGTCTTTCAGGAATTTCATTTCTCGCATCATTTTCCCTTGATCGGTCTCACTCTGCTTTAGCCAACCATATCGAAGGCATGTCAAATAATGCTTATCAAATATGTGCAGTAGCGAAGTACAATGAAAAACTAAGAAATTACATTTAGCGGCAAGGACTGCGATAAAAATATGTTCCCTTACATTCTAACTATGTGGCTCGCTGACAGTTGAAATTAACAAACGTTAGCGTTTCGGCAACTATTATTAAATTAGAACATGTTTGGATGTCGGGTGACCAAAAGGACGGTATTGATAATCATGACAGGCCATACTTTTCACTGATTGTTGCACGCCTGACGAACATTGACCTAATATAAATTCAATATGACTTTGCGATTTGTAGGTCAATTTTTTTCAAATAATTATATGACCGGTCAACATGTCCGTTCAAAACGGCAGTTGGAGGTTTGTGCTCCAATCAAGACGCCAATCTTGGATTAGGGCGCGCAGGGGCTCCTGGGAAAGAGGTTGCTTGGTCCGTGCGAAGGGGTCCGTGCACGCCGCAGAAATTAAAGGTAACGCCATCTGATGTGTGTTCTCTTTTATAAAAGTAACCCATTGAAGCAACACTGATCATCAATAACAATGATTTGACTCGCTATCACTTGTAGCCTGTAAAATTATTTTGATACATATAAAGAATCACATTTTAGATGAAAATGTCATTGACATTTGAACCCGGGAGGTACTCCTGTTTGTGACGTATTATGTATGTGCCACGGGGGTGGGTCAGGGTCTTGAGCTCAGTTTAGGAAGGTAGGGTCAGTGTTTGAGTTTAATTTGGGTTCATTCAGGGTCGGGGTTCAGTATTTGTTAGGCAGTTGTGGTTCAGTTTTTTTAGCAGGGTTTCTTCCCCAAAAAGGTGGCAATCAGGGTTTTGGAGCTCGGATTTTGGGTCAAACAGGGTCAGGAATTGAGCCTATTGGCCTCACATACATACCCATCCCCCCCCCCCCCCCCCCCCCCCTCCGTGCATTTGAATAACAAAGCAGCTCTGATTCTTGCATCAAAGACTCATCAGTTATTACTACATAATGTATTTAATTTTATCTTAATTTACATTACAAACATATTTAATTCTTTACTATAGGTGCTGCTGGACTGTGGAGACAAGAAAAGAGATCCAAATTCATGAACATATGGACCCTTTGCACGTTACGTCATGGCCGCCATGTTGGTGTCAGTTAACAATAGATTCCTCGTTAGCTTTCTTTTGTTCTGTACACCAACATGGCCGCCATAACCTTTCAGACCTTTGTCATTTGAATCTCTGGGGATTGAGTGCAAACCATCTATAGATACGTTCGTTGCTGTTTAAATGGTGCATTATAGCGATACTTACTGTGACGTCACACAAGCCAGTCACGCCACATTTGTTGCATTTGTGGTTGGCAGAAACGAAGCGTGAACGCAGTCAGTTGCTTCACAGGTCGGTGATTATTCATCGCCAAATTACTCTTCTTGTTCTTCCAAAATGCAAGCAAGCCCTTTCATCGAAGCTTATATGCTCTTAACTTCTAAGTCTTATAAAAGAATTAAGATTTGGAATCGGAATTGAGACTTTAGATGTATTTTGTGAGGCCCAAATCGCGAGGTGACATACAAGTAGTACAAACATGCGTTTTTTTTGGCCAACCACATTATATATGCAAATGTTTAAATGACGTCGTGTCAGTACAAAAAGTAAGTATCGCTATTGTTTAAATAAAAGTTGACTTTTGTATATTTTTGGTGCCATTTGATCAATATCTTTCTTTGAAGGAGGGGCAGTTGATACTGTTTTGACCAATGAAAAACTGTGTGTAATACTAATGATGCTAGCAAAAACCGTATACGACAATTCTGTGGGTCAGTGGTACGTTGGATCAAGCGGGTAGGTACTTCATATATGATATATTCATATATGATATATATTGTGTACCGAATATATTTCTAAATTCTACTGTTATTCTACTGCGTTCTACTGTGTTCTCCTGTATTCTACACAGGAGAACGCAGTAGAATACAGGGAAACAGTGAAAACACAGTAGAACTAGAACACAGTAGAATTTAGAAATATATTCGGTACACAATATATATATATATATATCATATATGAAGTACCTAGGATCAAGCGGAGAGATCTGATCAGCTAAAACAATAATAGTGAACGAGTCCAAGGACTACAGAAAAGCTGATCGAACAACGTATATATTGAGAATTCGAAATAATAATAATAATTATAATGCATTTAAATTGCGCTGTTTCTACTACATAACCAACAGTGCTTTACAATATCCACAGCTACGTGTTAAAATTACAGCTATTATTAAAATGCAAACTTACAATTATAATTTAAAAAGGCTAAAACTAAATAAAATCAAAGCCAATCCTAACTAGAAACAAAAAAAAAGAAAACTTCAATGTTAAAAATTACAGAAACTATACATTAACATCGACTATCGCTAGTTTGCAATCGATATATTCAAAACATACGTTTAAAAGGTAAGGTTTTGACCTTATTTTAAAAGTACTTAAAGACTTTCAGTTTCTTACATTCTCCGGTAGACTGTTCCATAGCATGGGGGCAGCAAACCGGCAAAATGCTCTCTGCCGATTACATTGAGGAATTACAAGCAACGACTTATTATCGGAACGTAGTGACCTGGTGGGCTTAAAAGGAGTTAAAGCTCCATAAAATAAAAGGTGCAATATTGTTAAGTGACTTTGAAGTGACTTTGAAGGTTAAAAGTAATATCTTAAAGTTTATTCTCTCGGCTAGAAAAAGATCAAATTAGGGTAAAAGAATACGGTAATTTTAAACGACTACTTAGACTAGCCTCCCCGCAGTCGTTTTTAGGGGAGTCACACGTTCTCACTCTACAACGCAGTCTCCCCGTTGAATAGGCCCTTTGCAGCTAACAGTCACGTTCTGACATAATACTTCATTAATAATAATAATAATAATAATAATATACAGTTCTTATATAGCGCCATTTCCATCTCTGTCCAATGGCGCTTTACAATAGGTTTAAATACACATATCTAATATTAAAAGAACGAAAATATCATAGCGAATAAATATGTATATGATAAAAAGCATTAAGAGAAATTAAAACTATCCTTAAATCTGATCTAAAAATATGTGATAAAAAGTACTACGAAAAATTAAAAATGTCCTGAATAAGCCTTCCTGAAAAGGTAAGTTTTTACTTTACTCTTAAATTCATTTATTGTTAAACAATTTCTAATGTCTTGTGGAAGGCCGTTCCATAGGGCAGGTGCAGCAGTTGAAAATGCCCTACAACCATATGAACTTAATTTATATGGCACCTGAACCAGCCTATCGCTGGTGGCAGATCTCAAAGAACGCGTAGGTACATATCGAGTGACCAAATCAGCAATATACGGAGGTGCCAAACCATGAAGGGACTTGAATGTCAGCAAAAGAATCTTAAAAACAATCCGTTCTTCGATAGGAAGCCAATGTAAGTTATATAAAACAGGGGTAATATGTTCAGATTTTCTACTTAAAGTAACAATTCTTGCTGCTGCATTCTGTACGCTCTGTAGCCGCTTGGTAACGTGTTTAGGTAGTCCGTAGAGAAGAGAGTTGCAGAAATCAAGTGTTGATGTGACGAACGCATGCATTAGAATTTCCGCTGTTTGTAAGCTTATGTACTTCCTTATTCGCCCGATATTTCTAAGATAGTAGAACGCCGATTTACACATACTGATTACATTCTGCTCCATCGACATAGTCATGTCATGAATGACACCGATATTTCTGGCCTTGGATGAAGGATTAATTGTCTCGTCACAAACTAGTATTGAGTCCAGTGTAGGTTGTGGATTAGATAGTAGATTAAAGAATGAATTGAGCTCGTGATCCCATGGGAAAGGCGTTGCCATGAATACTGGAGAGCAAGCTATCTTCAAAAACGCAGTTTTAGAAAGATCGGCAATCGATTGGAGGTGGAAAATAGCATTTACAAACAGGTTTTGCTAATAACAACACCAATCTCGTACAAGGCCTGTAAATAAATGAAGTCAGATATTTTTGCTCTCCAGTACAACCACGTGATTTGTTAGCTGCAAAGGGCCTATCGACAACTATCATCCTAAAATACTAATAAGTAAACAAGTCCAATGACTACAGAAAAGCTGATCGAACAACGTATATATGATAATTCTACGATATTTCGGCGCCAGGTAGATCTCGAACCCGGGGGGGGACTCCCCATAAAAATAGACGGGGGTGCTCGACGTGAGAAATGAAATTCACCCCTAAAAGATAGCAATATGGGCGTGGCTCACAAAAAATTTACCCCTAAAAGATAGCACTCAAAAGACAAATTTGTGCAAACTAAAGGAAATAAGAGACAAAGCTCTGCCCCATAACCTCGTCTTTAATATTCGGATGGATCTAACTCTATATCGAAGCCGTAAATACCGATTCAACTTGTGGGGTCTCATGCTCGAGGATCCAGCGCTATTTCTTCTCGGCCACAAAAATTTTGGGTCTCGGAGACCCCTAAAAGATAGCAGACCTTTGGAAGACCCCTAAGAGATAGCACTGCTAGCGATTTTAACCCCTAAAAGATAGGTCGAGCACCCCCGTCTATTTGTATGGGAAGTCCCCCCCCCCCGGGATCTCGAACTCGTAACCCTTTGCGTGTACCACAGTGTAGTGCAGACGTCATGACCAGTAAACTAAACCGGTCTACCGCCGTTCGGAATGTGACAATCGTTTATCTTTATCCTTGACTGGTTTTAAGAATGCCATAAGAATAATGATTATCATTTATATTTTAAGTGTGTTTTCCATTTAAAGGGAACCGAACGCATGAACCCTAAAATCAACCCAACGTCTTTACAAAGATGTATTCTAAAGAAATAAGTTCTGCTATTTTATTTTTCTGTGTTGCGCATCTATGAGGAGAAAATTAGTCTCCAAGTTCGATTCTCCGCTAAAAAATATATTTTGTGTCGCGGCTCAATTCATTGCAAATTTCCCCATAACGTACGTCACACATACCAAGGTAGAACAATCACACCTCCAGCACAAAGAAAACACAATGGTCCGCAATTAGAAGCCATTAGTCCGCTATTTGCGGGAAACAGTAACAGGCTGATATAATAGACCGATTTAACTTGTACCAGGTTGTACATTTGTTGTCCCAATTCAGATCATGTGACAGCTCGCCAGAGGGTTCAGTGCTTTGAATTAGTACATTTCATCTTGGGATACAGAAAAACAAGAAAACGTTACTCAAGGGAAAAGTCCAAATTGGGACAACAAATGTACAAGCTAAATCGGTCTATTCTTCGTTAACGAATGAATTGAGGCCGTAATCCCCATGGGAAAGGCGTTGCTGGCAACCTATATCTTTTACAAACATTGACAATCGATTGGAGGTGGAAAATTGGGCCATCCCTTCATGTAGGACGACACGAATTGCTATCAAATTGTATTCTATTGTATTGTTTTGTGTTGCGTTCTATTGTTGTATTGAATTGTATTGTGTTGTATTCTATTGTATTTTGGGTAAAAATTCGTGTCGTCCTACATAAAGGGATTGCCGAAACTAGCATTACAAACAGTGGGTAGTTACTAATAACACTACCGATCTCGTACATCTCGTGCGTCACGCGTTCCAGGAGAGGCTAACTCTTGACCAATCATGATTCAGATTTTAATTAGTTTTGTTTTCCTTTGTATAGAGTTCCATTGGGTAGGTCATTTGGATTGGCAGCCCAAAATTCCATATGCAAAATTCAATGTCAAAACCGATACATTTAAATTTCGCGCTCGCTTCCGCGTGTCGTTCTTGCTGCTAAACTGCTAACTTTACATCGTTTGAGGACAGAAAAAAAGGGAAAATTACTTTGAGGAAAAGAAACCAGCACAGAAGTGAAAAAGGACAAAGTTAGCTGGGCGGAGTATAGTCCTGAAGAAGTTCAGAACTGCTTAAAAACAGCTCTGAACCGTGGAAAATTGTAAGTTTTTGCCGGGTGTGTGGTTTCCACGTTCTATTATAAGTTTTTGATTCTACTGTACAGTAGTTCTCTTGGAGAAGGCGGAACTAATGTTTAGAAGCCGCTATGGCAGCTTCAAAGCACAGAAAGACTGATTTAAGAACGTAAATTTGCACACGAGGCTTGACCACGTAGCTGGCGTTAAAAATGGCCGTATAATAAGCTTATTAAATAGCTATGAAAACTTCTCGATATATATATAGAACTGGATTCACAACTGAATATTGTTGCTCTTTCCTCTTTATTCAGAACCTACCAACTCTATTTCTACTTAGTTATTTTTCAAGCATTTTATGTTGTTACCAAGAGTAAAATTAAGCTTCTTGTTCTCTTGTTCTTGTTGCAGGTCCAAAGAAAGTAGAAGTGTATACGAGTATGTCTTCTGTCCGTTGGGGACATTTTAAAGCAGAAGGACCCTCCAAACTCACTCACAAGGTGAGGAATTGTTATATCATTGGTAGGATTGTAACCAAACGACATGGCCGTAATGATTGCAACCCAAGTCGGAAGTTTGTGCCCGGGGTTTGTGCCCCCAGTCAAAATGTCCATACAAACGTCTGTAAAATTTCCCGAAATTTTCCGAGTTTGCGGGCCTGTCTATTTGCTCCTATTCAAGATATAACTCTCAAATTTGGGATTTTGATTAACTTCGAAGTGCTCTTTTCAGCAGTATCGACAGTTTTGCTGTTATACGTATATATCAAAAGTAAAAAAAAAACGTGGAAGGGTCTATTCTGATGCTAACCTAAGAACCTATACCTACCAATTTCAACCCCAGATCAATCCATAGAACGATTCTAAATACACCTAAACTGTAATGGTCAATTTAGTGTAGTTCTCAAGTGTTATTTTAAAATGATAAAAATAGTACTGTATTCTGCAGTTTAGCCGACACAGGAAAAGGAATGGAAGCTACAGGAAACCTGAAGGGTGGAGTTCAGAGTGCTGTCTGGATGAACACAACATTACAAGACTGGTGCAAACAGTGAGTTTTTCTACAGAGGGTATATTTCAAACGAGGAAGTCCAATTTGTATCGATTTGATCTCGTTTCTAAAATGTCACAGAAGCAAATGGAATAATTATGTCTTGATCATCTTGTTTTTTGGATTTAGACTTGGACAATTTTGTTGAAATATTACTAAAAAAAAGAGTTGATATAAACTATCACTTCATGAAAAATTGGCAACTATAATTATTACTTTAAACGTGGCCAACGATGTTAGGTTCTATACAATAAAATGTATTCCTCATTTTTGCTGAACATATTGCTACTGACTTCCTTCGTTTTAAATATCCCTCTGTTTTTAATGGGTACATTAGCTGGGGGAACCAACCGCGTTCCTAAACCGAATATGGAACTTCGACACGGCAATATCCTATAACGAAGGGCGACTGTGGTCTAGTCAAACTACCATTCGCTGGAAGTTCATTCTAGCAAATGGTAATACATTAAATAAAATCAGACCTAGTTTAAGTGGGTCCTTGGAAGAACGGTTTAAAACCGAAGTTCGACCCAATTTTTTTTAGAAGAAGCTGCCACCAATATTTTTGTGGGTATAGAACTTTTTTTTCCCGGATCAATCGGTCCGGTAGCTAAGTTTTACGGATCAATTGGTCCGTTCGTTTAGAACAACGCTGGACATCGCTGGAGCATTTGGAGGACAAGGTAAACTCCCCTCAGTTTTTCTTAAACTTCTTTGAGAATTTTTGCCGGTTTAAACTAGTGCATAAGAAATAGATTTCTTCAAAGTTAAAGCAGTTTCAGTGTCTTACTTCAACGGTACGGTACAACAGTGTACTGTAGAAATTTTCCAAATTAAAATCACTTGGATAAGAAACTCATCTATTCGTTTGAGCCACAAACATAATAGTCAAAGTAGACTGGACAAGAATATAATTGGAACCGGGAAGATGCATGGATCTCAGTGGATTGACAATAAGAGCTCGACGTCGAAGGAGAGAAAGTTATTAGTTTTGGCATTTGTTTTCTAGACTAAATAGGCCCCATTTAGCTAGATAATATATTTGAGTTGTTTAATGTCTATCTGGTCAGGGCTGGACGGGCAGTATAGCTTTTAAGAGTCTGGTCATTATTTTTATCGAGTATCTGATCGGTTCACACACAGCCCACACGCGCATTAGAATAAGACCACCCCTGTAGCTATTAGGCGCCGCCCAGTACTCACCATATAACTCTGGTATAGGCAGGCTGACGAGTGTTAAAAGCGTGATTTTTCAAAGAAATTTTATAGTATGACTGGGAATCGGTGAAAAGTCCTTAAATAACAAATAGTAATCTTGTAGTAAAGACTGGCTGTTATCATTTACAAAAATCTATTTTACTTTTGTGATTTTCACCGGCCTGCCTGTATCACTGTCTCATAATGAC